>JAWMAG010000013.1:8082500-8212500 GCA_037013455.1 Ceratitis rosa
AAAATCAAATAAAATAAAATCAAATAAAATAAAATAAAATAATATGAATAAAATAAAATAAAATTAAATAAAATAAAATAAAATAAAATAAAATAAAATAAAATAAAATAAAATAAAATAAAATAAAATAAAATAAAATAAAATAAAATAAAATAAAATAAAATAAAATAAAATAAAATAAAATAAAATAAAATAAAATAAAATAAAATAAAATAAAATAAAATAAAATAAAATAAAATAAAATAAAATAAAATAAAATAAAATAAAATAAAATAAAATAAAATAAAATAAAATAAAATAAAATAAAATAAAATAAAATAAAATAAAATAAAGTAAAATAAAATAAAATAAAATAAAATAAAATAAAATAAAATAAAATAAAATAAAATAAAATAAAATAAAATAAAATAAAATAAAATAAAATAAAATAAAATAAAATAAAAGAAAATAAAAGAAAATAAAATAAAATAAAATAAAAGAAAATAAAATAAAATAAAATAAAATAAAATAAATTAAAATAAAATAAAATAAAATAAAATAAAATAAAATAAAATAAAATAAAATAAAATAAAATAAAATAAAATAAAATAAAATAAAGTAAAATAAAATAAAATCAAGTAAAATAAAATCAAATAAAATAAAATCAAATAAAATAAAATAAAATAATATGAATAAAATAAAATAAAATTAAATAAAATAAAATAAAATAAAATAAAATAAAATAAAATAAAATAAAATAAAATAAAATAAAATAAAATAAAATAAAGTAAAATAAAATAAAATAAAATAAAATAAAATAAAATAAAATAAAATAAAATAAAATAAAATAAAATAAAATAAAATAAAATAAAATAAAATAAAATAAAATAAAATAAAAGAAAATAAAATAAAATAAAATAAAAGAAAATAAAAGAAAATAAAATAAAATAAAATAAAATAAAATAAAATAAAATTAAATTAAATAAAATTAAATAATATAAATTAAATTAATTTAAATGATATAAAATAAAATAAAATAAAATAAAATAAAATAAAATAAAATAAAATAAAATAAAATAAAGTAAAATAAAATAAAATAAAATAAAATAAAATAAAATAAAATAAAATAAAATAAAATAAAATAAAATAAAATAAAATAAAATAAAATAAAATAAAATAAAATAAAATAAAATAAAATAAAATAAAATAAAATAAAATAAAATAAAATAAAAGAAAATAAAATAAAATAAAATAAAAGAAAATAAAAGAAAATAAAATAAAATAAAATAAAATAAAATAAAATAAAATTAAATTAAATAAAATTAAATAATATAAATTAAATTAATTTAAATGATATAAAATAAAATAAAATAAAATAAAATAAAATAAAATAAAATAAAATAAAATAAAATAAAATAAAATAAAATAAAATAAAAGAAAATAAAATAAAATAAAATAAAAGAAAATAAAAGAAAATAAAATAAAATAAAATAAAATAAAATAAAATAAAATTAAATTAAATAAAATTAAATAATATAAATTAAATTAATTTAAATGATATAAAATAAAATAAAATAAAATAAAATAAAATAAAATAAAATAAAATAAAATAAAATAAAAGAAAATAAAATAAAATAAAATAAAATAAAATAAAATAAAATAAAATAAAATAAAATAAAATAAAATAAAAGAAAATAAAATAAAATAAAATAAAAGAAAATAAAAGAAAATAAAATAAAATAAAATAAAATAAAATAAAATAAAATTAAATTAAATAAAATTAAATAATATAAATTAAATTAATTTAAATGATATAAAATAAAATAAAATAAAATAAAATAAAATAAAATAAAATAAAATAAAATAAAATAAAATAAAATAAAATAAAATAAAATAAAATAAAATAAAATAAAGTAAAATAAAATAAAATAAAATAAAATAAAATAAAATAAAATAAAATAAAATAAAATAAAATAAAATAAAATAAAATAAAATAAAATAAAATAAAATAAAATAAAATAAAAGAAAATAAAATAAAATAAAATAAAAGAAAATAAAAGAAAATAAAATAAAATAAAATAAAATAAAATAAAATAAAATTAAATTAAATAAAATTAAATAATATAAATTAAATTAATTTAAATGATATAAAATAAAATAAAATAAAATAAAATAAAATAAAATAAAATAAAATAAAATAAAATAAAATAAAATAAAATAAAATAAAATAAAATAAAATAAAATAAAATAAAATAAAATAAAATAAAATAAAATAAAATAAAATAAAATAAAAGAAAATAAAATAAAATAAAATAAAATAAAGTAAAATAAAATAAAATAAAATAAAATAAAATAAAATAAAATAAAATAAAATAAAATAAAATAAAATAAAATAAAATAAAATAAAATAAAAGAAAATAAAATAAAATAAAATAAAAGAAAATAAAAGAAAATAAAATAAAATAAAATAAAATAAAATAAAATAAAATTAAATTAAATAAAATTAAATAATATAAATTAAATTAATTTAAATGATATAAAATAAAATAAAATAAAATAAAATAAAATAAAATAAAATAAAATAAAATAAAATAAAATAAAATAAAATAAAATAAAATAAAATAAAATAAAATAAAATAAAATAAAATAAAATAAAATAAAATAAAATAAAATAAAATAAAATAAAATAAAATAAAATAAAATAAAATAAAATAAAATAAAGTAAAATAAAATAAAATAAAATAAAATAAAATAAAATAAAATAAAATAAAATAAAATAAAATAAAATAAAATAAAATAAAATAAAATAAAATAAAATAAAATAAAATAAAATAAAATAAAATAAAATAAAATAAAATAAAATAAAATAAAATAAAATAAAATAAAATAAAATAAAGTAAAATAAAATAAAATAAAATAAAATAAAATAAAATAAAATAAAATAAAATAAAATAAAATAAAATAAAATAAAATAAAATAAAATAAAATAAAATAAAATAAAATAAAAGAAAATAAAATAAAATAAAATAAAAGAAAATAAAAGAAAATAAAATAAAATAAAATAAAATAAAATAAAATAAAATTAAATTAAATAAAATTAAATAATATAAATTAAATTAATTTAAATGATATAAAATAAAATAAAATAAAATAAAATAAAATAAAATAAAATAAAATAAAATAAAATAAAATAAAATAAAATAAAATAAAATAAAAGAAAATAAAATAAAATAAAATAAAAGAAAATAAAAGAAAATAAAATAAAATAAAATAAAATAAAATAAAATAAAATTAAATTAAATAAAATTAAATAATATAAATTAAATTAATTTAAATGATATAAAATAAAATAAAATAAAATAAAATAAAATAAAATAAAATAAAATAAAATAAAAGAAAATAAAATAAAATAAAATAAAATAAAATAAAATAAAATAAAATAAAATAAAATAAAATAAAATAAAATAAAAGAAAATAAAATAAAATAAAATAAAAGAAAATAAAAGAAAATAAAATAAAATAAAATAAAATAAAATAAAATAAAATTAAATTAAATAAAATTAAATAATATAAATTAAATTAATTTAAATGATATAAAATAAAATAAAATAAAATAAAATAAAATAAAATAAAATAAAATAAAATAAAATAAAATAAAATAAAATAAAATAAAATAAAATAAAATAAAATAAAGTAAAATAAAATAAAATAAAATAAAATAAAATAAAATAAAATAAAATAAAATAAAATAAAATAAAATAAAATAAAATAAAATAAAATAAAATAAAATAAAATAAAATAAAAGAAAATAAAATAAAATAAAATAAAAGAAAATAAAAGAAAATAAAATAAAATAAAATAAAATAAAATAAAATAAAATTAAATTAAATAAAATTAAATAATATAAATTAAATTAATTTAAATGATATAAAATAAAATAAAATAAAATAAAATAAAATAAAATAAAATAAAATAAAATAAAATAAAGTAAAATAAAATAAAATAAAATAAAATAAAATAAAATAAAATAAAATAAAATAAAATAAAATAAAATAAAATAAAATAAAATAAAATAAAATAAAATAAAATAAAATAAAAGAAAATAAAATAAAATAAAATAAAAGAAAATAAAAGAAAATAAAATAAAATAAAATAAAATAAAATAAAATAAAATTAAATTAAATAAAATTAAATAATATAAATTAAATTAATTTAAATGATATAAAATAAAATAAAATAAAATAAAGTAAAATAAAATAAAATCAAGTAAAATAAAATCAAATAAAATAAAATCAAATAAAATAAAATAAAATAATATGAATAAAATAAAATAAAATTAAATAAAATAAAATAAAATAAAATAAAATAAAATAAAATAAAATAAAATAAAATAAAATAAAATAAAATAAAATAAAGTAAAATAAAATAAAATAAAATAAAATAAAATAAAATAAAATAAAATAAAATAAAATAAAATAAAATAAAATAAAATAAAATAAAATAAAATAAAATAAAATAAAATAAAAGAAAATAAAATAAAATAAAATAAAAGAAAATAAAAGAAAATAAAATAAAATAAAATAAAATAAAATAAATTAAAATAAAATAAAATAAAATAAAATAAAATAAAATAAAATAAAATAAAATAAAATAAAATAAAATAAAATAAAATAAAATAAAGTAAAATAAAATAAAATCAAGTAAAATAAAATCAAATAAAATAAAATCAAATAAAATAAAATAAAATAATATGAATAAAATAAAATAAAATTAAATAAAATAAAATAAAATAAAATAAAATAAAATAAAATAAAATAAAATAAAATAAAATAAAATAAAATAAAATAAAATAAAATAAAATAAAATAAAATAAAATAAAATAAAATAAAATAAAATAAAATAAAATAAAATAAAATAAAATAAAATAAAATAAAATAAAATAAAATAAAATAAAATAAAATAAAATAAAATAAAATAAAATAAAATAAAATAAAATAAAATAAAATAAAATAAAATAAAATAAAATAAAATCAAGTAAAATAAAATCAAATAAAATAAAATCAAATAAAATAAAATAAAATAATATGAATAAAATAAAATAAAATTAAATAAAATAAAATAAAATAAAATAAAATAAAATAAAATAAAATAAAATAAAATAAAATAAAATAAAATAAAATAAAATAAAATAAAATAAAATAAAATAAAATAAAATAAAATAAAATAAAATAAAATAAAATAAAATAAAATAAAATAAAATAAAATAAAATAAAATAAAATAAAATAAAATAAAATAAAATAAAATAAAATAAAATAAAATAAAATAAAATAAAATAAAATAAAATAAAATAAAATAAAATAAAGTAAAATAAAATAAAATAAAATAAAATAAAATAAAATAAAATAAAATAAAATAAAATAAAATAAAATAAAATAAAATAAAATAAAATAAAATAAAATAAAATAAAATAAAATAAAATAAAAGAAAATAAAAGAAAATAAAATAAAATAAAATAAAATAAAATAAAATAAAATAAAATAAAATAAAATAAAATTAAATTAAATAAAATTAAATAATATAAATTAAATTAATTTAAATGATATAAAATAAAATAAAATAAAATAAAATAAAATAAAATAAAATAAAATAAAATAAAATAAAATAAAATAAAATAAAATAAAATAAAATAAAATAAAATAAAATAAAATAAAATAAAATAAAATAAAATAAAATAAAATAAAATAAAATATTATAAAATAAAATAAAATAAAATAAAATAAAATACAATAAAATAAAATAAAATAAAATAAAATAAAATAAAATAAAATAAAATAAAATAAAATAAAATAAAATAAAATAAAATAAAATAAAATAAAATAAAATAAAATAAAATAAAATAAAATAAAATAAAATAAAATAAAATAAAATAAAATAAAATAAAATAAAATAAAATAAAATAAAATAAAGTAAAATAAAATAAAATCAAGTAAAATAAAATCAAATAAAATAAAATCAAATAAAATAAAATAAAATAATATGAATAAAATAAAATAAAATTAAATAAAATAAAATAAAATTAAATTAAATTAAATTAAATTAAATAAATTAAAATAAAATAAAGTAAAATAAAACAGAATAAAAAATAAAAACAAATAAAATAAAATAATATAAATTAATAAAAAAATTAAATAAAAGATGATAAAATAAAATAAAATTAAATTAAATTAAATAAAAGTTAAAAAAATAAAATAAAATATTATTAAACAAACTAAACTCTGTATCCAATAATAATTTATGTACATTTATGTAAACACATACATCCATACCAAAATTCAGTAATTCCAAAGTAACGAAAGTGTTTTTTACTATACGCTTTACTAATTCACACAGCCGAATTCTCTCGAGCATAACCTGCTTTCAAACCATGAAAATTTGTTATAATAAAATTTACATTAATTAACAATTAACTAAACCAAAAATTTTAATGGAGAATTTGTCACAGCTGCAGCAGACATAAAAGCTGAAGAAACCAGAGCTCACCTAAACCAAAAATCTTTACCCTCAATTATGCTAACGACAACTAGGCCAGTTTGTTGTAAATGTTGTCGTTGAATTTTGCCATCAAACTAGTCATTTGTTTTGAACGCCCATTGACTTTTACTATACAATGTGACCTGACCTGTGACGACTCCGCTTCTTATACTTCTGTACGCGGGCGGAGTTGAAGTGAATTAGTGAAGTAAAGCTTTTGTTTGCTCTACACTTGGCAGCCACTTATTGTTTTCCCTTACCACCCATTCTATCCGTCTATCTATCCGTTAGCCTACCCGTTCGAGTTGTTTTTGAAGCGGCTTTATACTGTCTACCTGTCATTAGTGGCACAAACAATTAACTGCAAATAGAAACCAACTAACCAACACAGCTAGTCCTAGCGAGGCAGTCAAGTGGCAGACACTACCAGTGAGACGAAGAAAATGCGCTTTGGGTCACCTGCTGTGTGTACTAATTTTTGTCTTTGTAAAGGCAAAAATTTTGTTGATGTTACTCAGGATTTGTTGTTTTTGCGTTGGAATTTCTATTAACCATTATGTTTTTATGTACACTTTCTACTTTTAAATTGGTTCGCTTTTATTTATTTGTTGTTCCATCCAATTTTTAGTGCCGAAAAAATATTAAATTAAACACTTCAACGCACTCCATCATTTGAAGCACTCGTCTACAAATTTACATTTTATGACTTAACTGTTGACTTAATAAACTATTGAATTGCCACAAGCGCTTAGAGTATTAACTATTAAGTAGTTTAATACAATTTCATCAAAACATCACTCGACCACTTCAGCTGAAACCAGGACATCGAAACTCAAGTTGTGTTTATATAATATATACATATATATGTATAGCTTGTTATGTTTGCTTTGGGTAGTATAATTGAATATATTTGTATGAATATTTGAAGTATTTTAGAGCACCGAACGGGCCCAGCACGTGGCTGTGCAATTTGCAAAACGTCAAAGACCAAAAGCACCATTAAGTATTTATGTGCTCTATACATATTTATTTGGTGGTTGTGATGGACACAATGTGTTAAGAGCAATTCGATCATTTATTTTCTCTGCTCCGTTTGTCTTGGCGATTAAGTCTTTTGAAATCAAAACAAATATTTATGCAGTTCTACAATTTAACTTATTTACATTTTTCTTACTCCTGCCAACTTGTAGTTTTTAAGCAGAAATATTTCTGTCTATTGGCTTGCAAAATTTGAAGTATTTAATCTTAAAGGGAAAATATTGGCAGTATTATATAAGTAAAATGTTTGTATGGCATCAAATATAATTTAATATATTTTTAAATTAATTTTTGTACACTTTTGGACTTTAAATAAATAAAATGATTAGAGTTTTATAATCAGCTTACTAGAAATTTAATTTTTCTTATTGCGGTCGTCCCTCTACAGGGAATATCTAGCCCTCCAAATATATTTCATGAAACAAAAAGCTTCCCATAAAAACCATCAAACGTTCTGAGATGGCTTAGAATAAATGGCAGTAATGTGTTCAGCTCAACTTATAGTGAGGGAAAATTTCAACGCCGTATAAATGCTTATGAGCCATAGAGTAATTAAGTAGCTAATAGCAAAAAAGAAGCAAGATTTTTAAATTGGGCACGGACGGCTTCTTAATCTACTTGAGATTCGAAATGAAGACCTCTAGTGATTCGAACTTTTCTTTGCATACTTTCCATCCAGTTCATTAAAGCTACCTTTTGAAAGTGACATTCAACCTATAATAACTCTAACTTCTCTTTTATTTAAAGAAATAAAAAGCCTGGTCTGTCTACTGTTCGTAATATCTTCTAGCGCGTATTGATTTCGGCAAAATTTGAAGCCGCTGAAAGGTCTGAGGAAGTCGATTTTGTTCGCTTCATATTTATCTTCATAATCAGAATTAGTTTTGCCTTCTGACCATTCTTCACTGCTAAAAAACTTTTTAAGCTTTGCTCTGCTTACTCCAGTTGCTTTATTTATATCTTGTTGCACGAGTTATTATACTCCTTAAGTTTGTATATTGCAATTGAGTTATGGTTTAATATCCTCATCATACATTTTCTCTGTATGAACTAGTGTTGCCTTGGCACTCCTGCAGGAGATACAAAATCCTAGAACTTTATTAGCCTTTTCAATATGTTCCCACTATCACCAATATTTACCAGCAATTACTTTCGGCTATAATCCCATTTGACCACACTACCTAAAAGTCAGTGAATTAGGTCTTTAGAAAGAGCATAATCTGGTCTCAGGAGTCTAACCCACAATATTCGGTAAGAAATTGTGCCATCATCCAAAGCTTTTTAAATGGAGCTAGCTTCCACAGAGCAAGTTCCAACTTCTGCAGACGAGTAGCTTTCAATTTTTTTGCAAATTTATTGTTCAAATATCTTTAAATAGGACTTAGGTATATATGTAAACATTTAAGAATGCAAGAAACTGATTACGCGGATATATAGAAATATGTATTAGATAAATATATTTTTACATATAGTGTGCAGAGACCGCCGACACAGAGGCATACATACATACATACATATTATGTAAATGATTATATACTGTGTATTAATATCTTAAGTAAATATTTATATACCTTCTGCTCAAATATAAACGAGACTTTATCCATAACTCGACAAGGACAAGACATATGGCCATACTTTTTTTTTGCTTAGGTTGGCAGGACTGTTATATGTTTACATGTCAAATTTGAGCGCGATCTGTCACATATTTTTTTTACGGCACTATAAACAAGTCAACCTCGAGTGTGTTTTTCGAATTTTACTATGGAAATTAACGTTGGGCAAAAGAGTTTGTTTGAAATTTTGTTATTCTAATGGAATTAGTGGGACGGACGCAATGAAAATTTTCCAGAAGGCATATGGGGAGTCTTGCCTATCACGTGCACGTAGTTTTGATTGGTATAAGTCGTTCAAGGACGGCTGTACATCGCTGGAGAACTTGCCCATGATCGTCGTCCAGCAACGTCAATAAACGAAGAAAACGTCGAAAAAGTAAAGAAAGTTGTTTTGGACTGAAGACTGGGACTGAAAGAAAGATAGCTAGTGAGCTCAACATATCAAATGGATCCGCTCATAGCATTATTCACGATGTTTTGGGCATGTGACGTGTGTCTGCTCGACTTGTTCCAAAGTTGTTGCTCATACGTCTCGTCTTGTACGCGATTATTTGACCAAAAACAACGTAAATATTGTTCCGCAAGCACCGTATTCACCCGACATGGCACCGTGTGACTTTTTTCTTTTCCCTAAACTCAAATTGCCGCTTCGTGGAAAGCATTTTCAGTCGATTGAAGTCATAAAAGAGAATTCGAAGAAGGAACTGAAAGCCATACCTAAAGCGGCCTACCAGAAGTGTTATGAAGATTGGAAAAAAGGTGGCATATGTGTATCGCCTCTAATGGTGACTATTTTGAAGGGGATAAAATAAATATTGAAGAATAATTAACCGTTTTTGTTTTATTGAGCCAGTCTCGTTTATATTTGAGCAGAAGGTATATCTCATGCCGATTGCTTCAAGACCGACGGCGGCTCGCAGCTGTAACTCTGCTGAACAAAATTTAGCCATCTTATTGATAAGCTTATTGGTTCAAAAAAGACCTATCCTTGTATTTAATTCTATTTCACTAGTTATAGTTATATACGCGAGGTGTGATCAGAAAATAACCGTTATTTTCATTTTTTCAAAAAGTATTTATATATTCATCAATAAATATTATTATGTATTGTCCCCTTCAAAGTAATCCAATACTCGAAGCACTTCTGAAACGCGATTTTTGCTATCGCCAATAGCTCATTGGCGAGGCGTCACAATCGACTGCCTCATCGAAAACTTTCAAAGCCGGAGTAATGTTATCCATCATGACCACATGCACTAGCCTGCAAATTTTGTTTAAAACAGTGGATCATAGAGCAGCACTTAAACGTCTTGGAGCTCTTCCAACGTGGAATATACGACTAAAATATTGTGGTGCAACGTGAATAGTAAGCAGATCAAACGGTTAGTTGGATCATATATATACAATTGGCGCTTTGTTACCGCTGAAGCGATTTTCGGCCGAGCTCCTCTTCCAATTTGTGGAGGGACCTAAAGTTTATACTAAACCGCCTCCGAATGGCTGATGGCTTTATATGATGAGCATTAGTTTTTTTTTTTTTTAATTTAAATTAATTTCTTACAACTTTTGTATGCTGGTCTTACAATGATTTTAATCCTGGCTTATAACTACCTTTATTCCTTTTTATATTCACTTTGGGTTGCTTACATATATATACCTACATACTTCTTCTTCTTCTTTATTGGCGTTGGCACCGCTTACGCGATTATAGCCGAATCAATTACAGCGCGCCATTCGTCTCTTCTTTTCGCTGTTTGGCGCCAGTTGGAAATGCCAAGTGCACCCAGGTCACTCTCCACTTGATCTTTCCAACGGAGTGGAAGTCTTCCTCTTCCTCTGCTTCCACCAGCGGGTACTGCATCAAATACTTTCAAAGCTGGAGTGTTTTCATCCATTCGGACGACATGGCCTAGCCAGCGTAGCCGCTTCATTCGCTGATCTATGTCAATATCGTCGTATAGATCGTACAGCTCATCGTTCCATCGTCTGCGGTATTCGCCGTTGCCAATGCGCAAAGGACCATAAATCGTTCGCAGAACTTTCCTCTCGAAGACTCCTAGAGCCGACTCATCAGATATTGATAACGTCCACGCTTCTGCGCCATATAGTAGGACCGGTATAATGAGCGACTTGTAGAGCTTGGTTTTCGTTCGTCGAGAGAGGACTTTACTTTTCAATTGCCTGACCAGACCCATTCGTTTCGCCTCTTTATCAAGTCTGAAGAAAGCAGAACTCACGGCGCGGTTGTTGAGGCCAATAATGTCGATATCATCGGCGTACGCCAGCAGCTGTACACTCTTGTAGAAGATTGTACATTCTCTATTTAGCTCTGCAGCTCGTATTATTTTCTCCAGCATTAAATTAAAAAAGTCACACGATAAGGAATCACCCTGTCTGAAACCTCGTTTGGTATCGAACGGCTCGGAGAGGTCCTTCCCGATCCTGACGGAGCTTTTAGTGTTGCTTAACGTCAGTTTACTTAGCCGTATAAGTTTTGCGGGGATTCCAAATTCAGACATAGCGGCATAAAGGCAGCTCCTATTCGTGCTGTCGAAGGCGGCTTTAAAATCGACGAAAAGTGGTGGGTGTCGATTCTCTTTTCACGGGTCTTTTCCAAGATTTGGCGCATGGTGAATATCTGGTCAATGGTTGACTTACCAGGTCTAAAGCCACACTGATAAGGTCCAATCAGTTTGTTGACGGTGTTCTTTAGCCTTTCACACAATACGCTTGATAGGACCTTATATGCGATATTAAGAAGGCTTATTCCACGGTAATTGGCGCAGACTGTGGGATCGCCTTTTTTGTGGATCGGGCAGAGCACACTTAAATTCCAATCATCGGGCATGCTTTCATCCGACCATATTTTGCAAAGAAGCTGATGTATGCACCTGATCAGTTCTTCGCCGCCGCATTTGAATAGCTCGGCCGGTAATCCATCGGCCCCTGCCGCTTTGTTGTTTTCTAAGCGGACGTTGCACTTCTTCATAGTCGGGTAATGGAACAACTTTTCCATCGTCATCCATTGGAGTTTCGGGTTCACCATCTCCGCGTGTTTCCTGCTCACTGCCATTCAGCAGGCTGGAGAAGTGCTCCCTCCTTAAATCGAGTATACTCTGGGCATCTGTCACTAGCTCACCTCCCTGGGTCCTACAAGAGTTCGCTCCGGTCTTGAAACCTTCTGTAAGTCGCCGTATCTTTTCATAGAATTTTCGAGCGTTACCCTTGTCGGCCAGCTTCTCAAGCTCCTTATACTCGCGCATCTCGGCCTCTTTCTTTTTTTGTCTGCAGACGCGCCTTGCTTCCCTCTTCAGTTCTCGGTATCTATCCCACCCCGCACGTGTTGTGGTCGATCGCAAGGTTGCGAGGTAGGCAGTCTGTTTTCTCTCCACTGCGACACGGCAGTCCTCATCGTACCAGCTGTTTTTGCGATCTTTCCGAAACCCAATGGTTTCGTTTGCAGCTGTACGCAGGGAGTTTGCGATGCCGTCCCACAGTTCCCTTATACCGGGTTGCTGATGAGTGCTCTCAGAGAGCAGGTGTGCAAGTCGAGTAGAAAACTGCTCGGCTCGGCAGTCTGTTGTGATTGCAGCTTTTCAACGTCGAACCTTCCATGTGTTTATTGATGGGCGTTCTTCGATACACAGAGGCGCGTGCGTATCTTCGCTGCGACAAGATAGTGATCCGAGTCAATGTTGGGACCTCGTAACGTACGCACATCTAAAATACTGGATACTTGTCTTCCGTCTATCACAACATGATCGATCTGGTTGGAAGTTTTCCGATCTGGAGACAGCCAAGTAGCTTGGTGAATTTTTTTGTGCTGGAATCTAGTGCTACAGACAACCATATTTCGGGCCCCGGCGAAGTCGATCAGCCTCAGCCCATTTGGAGATGTTTCGTCGTGGAGACTGAATTTTCCGACAGCCGTACCAAAGATACCTTCTTTGCCCACCCTAGCGTGGGCGCAAATTAGGGTGGTGTTAAAAAATTTTGTCTTAATGCGAATTGTGGCTAGACGTTCATCCACCGGAGTGAATGCCAGTACTCGGCGACGGAGTCTCTCTCCCACCACGAATCCGACACCAAATTTTCGCTCCTTTATATGGCCGCTGTAGTAAATTTCACAAGGACCCACCTTCTTCCGTCCTTGTCCCGTCCATCGCAATTCTTGGACGGCAGTGATGTCAGCCTTTAACTTGATGAGGACATCAACCAGCTGGGCAGCGGCACCTTCCCAATTAAGGGACCGGACATTCCAGGTGCATGCCCTAAAATCGTTATCATTAAAACATTTGCGGGGGTCGTCATCAAAAGGGTTTTTCATTGGGTTGTTTTTTCATGTGGTGGGTTCCAAACCCTACGCACAACCGGATTCGCCTTCTCACTTTAGCTCGCCTCCAAACGGATGTTCGTTGGCTACCCAGGGGATACGTGGTCTAAGACCGGACGTCGTGAGCTGCTTGAACCATATGCACAAGAATCGTTTCTGGCCACTCCCAGGTGACTTGCAGTCAAAAACTTTCCTCACTTGCGTGAACTTCTACACATGGCCCCATCCCCCACCTACATACTAGATCAAGTAAAAAGTTCGCTCGGTTTTTATTGATTTTTCAAATTGGGATAACTTATGCCAACTGCATTATACCCCTCTAGTAGAAGGCTGCATCCCTATTGGCAAAAAACTCGGAGAACCAATTTTCCCAGGCCTCTCTTGAGGCCAACTTCTCACCATTAAGCGCATTCGCCATGGACAGGAAAAGATGGTAATCACTTGGTGCCAGGTCCGGACCATAAGGTGAGTGCATTCGGACCTCCCATCCGAGCTCCTGGAGCTTCTGGCACGTCACCAAAGACAAGTGTGACCTGGCGTTGTCCTGATGGAACACAATTCGGATTCGCAGATGGAAATTCGGTCCATCATGTTTTTTTGCGTCAGTTCGTGTGGCACCCAAACATCGAGCTTCTTTTTGAATCCAATGTTAGGTATAATTAAAAAAGTCGTAAATATATAAGCTCAAAAAGAGTAATAAAACATGGCACAAATATTAGCCAACGATTTTTACCCCAAGATGGTTTAAATATGATGGTTAATAAAATTTAATGTTCTTCTGAGTTTAACGTTGCCTTGGATGAGGTCCATTTTCAAAATATTTTCTCAGTGAAATTTGATTTAAATTTATCTTTAATCTTTTGTTTATGTCAACTTATTTTAATACAGAAAATATATTGTTGTTGGTAGGGAAATTTCTATATAAAACTTAAATGTATAAACACAAATGAATACTTTTAATTTAAGTTAACTAATTTAACTCAATTAGCTTATTAAGTTTAAATTGAATAGCATTAATATCTCGAGCCATATATACAAGCATTTTGGAGAAATTTCTGAAGCTTCTTGATTTCATATCTTCTCAAGAAATGTCTGGGGGTAGCAACTATTTTTTTTCGAAATACATTATACGTGAAGTTTGACATGCTCATAATAATTTCAACACAATTTCTCACACACACATACATATATTTCGAATTCAATCAAAAAGGAGGTTTTTGCTCATTCCTCAAGCAGCATTCCATTGCCATGCGCCTACAAGTATTTTATGTACCAAAAACTTTATAATTTATAATTAATTGAATAACGATGTCTGCGCTAGTTTTCGCTACGCCATACATAGCTCACTATACCCACGGACGCCCATAATATTGTTCTTTAGATGCTAAATACGGCGGCCAGATTTCTCTTCATCCATCAAACACTCTCTTCATAAAGTTAACGGTAAAACTAGTTATTTGCATTGATGGCGCGCCTAATTAGATTTGCATGTTAGCCAATTAAATAAACCAAGAGCTAAAAATTATTATACAAACTGTACTGCGGTAACAACACCCAAGGTAAATTTTTACTCGTAGTGCTGCGGGGCGTATACGTAACATATTTCAAGTAATCAACTATTTGAGGCAAACGTGTAGCCACTTGTACTATTAAAATCCAAAAATGAGGGTACATAAGCTATATCTAACATAATTTAGGGAAATATAAAATCTGCGCTACATGAGCTTTGAAGAGAACTTTACTTTGGCACCAATGAAGCGGCAACGCGTTTGAGCACCTCAAACGTGCCCACCTTTGCTCTGGAGTGTGTGATTTACTTTACTTTATGAATACATTAATATTACATCAAATATGTTGCATGGTAGGAAGTGGAATGTGTGTGTGTGTGTGTGAGGGTGAATTATGTGAATTGAGCACTTGAAAAATGTCACATAATAAACCTTTTCAAACCTCATTAATAACTAACACGACTGCGTTGGTAATTAAGCCAAGCAAATATGTGTAATTATGTGTGCGGGTGTGATGTTGTGTGTGTGTGTAAAATTTTTTATTCAACCATAATGCGCTCACGTGTGTGTGTGTGTGCGCGCATTTAAATCGCTCATTTTCACGCCTACAGGCCATTAAATTACGTATACGCCCTGTCAGCCGTGCTTCATGACAGCTTGTGGTGCTTGTAAATACTACAAATTAATTTTATAAAATATTGTTTCACGCAGCGCTGTTAGCAAAGCATATATGTATAAGTATGAATTACATGAGTACATGAGTGCGGCTGTCAGTTTATACCTATAAGCATGCATATTTATATACGTGCATAAGCAAATTTGTAATTAATTTGTATATTTTCTTTTCAGTCTACATTCATCAGTATATGCATACATTTTTTTCTGTGCATAGCCTTTACAAATAAGAGCATTTACATACATATTATGCCTTATATATATTTACAAACACACAAGAAACTTAATTTATATATTTGCATTCATTTATATACACGTATCTCTACTTCTGCTCTTTAGTATAATTGATAATACAAACACATGTCGTCAGCTTGTATAATTTATTAATATGTAACAATCTAGTAGAATTATTGAGGTAATTAAATGTCATCCGGTAGCCAGCAGTCACGGCCTCAGGCATAAATGAACAGAACAATGGACAGACTACACATGTAAGCAAGTGGGCAGGGAAAGCATACGTGTAGACATATTTTTAGTTCTACAAATTAATTTATGTGCATTTATTTCTTCACATGTGTTGGACTTATTTAGGCACAAAGTGTAGAAGAGGCATCCGACGTTTATGACTTTCTTGTTTCAATTAAAGATGTAATGGCATGGTGATTGTTTGGAAGGCTTAGAAGACATTTGATCAGCGCTACTGGAATTCCTCAAAAGCTAAACGAGAACACATTTTATTACAAAATATATGACAACTACAAAACTAACAAATAATAAATAAAGAATTGTAAACTAATATATTATAAAATAAACTAAAATAAATACCATTAAATAAATCATAAATATAAAAAATAAAGCAATTAAATTGAAATAATATAATAACATTAAAAAATTTAATATTATATAACAAAACAGAATAAATATTTAACATTAAATAAAATAAAGTTAAATAAAATCAAATGAAAAGTGTAAAAAATGTCAAATATAAAAATTTTAAATAAAATTTATTTATGAAAAATCAAACAAAATGGAAAAAATTAAATAATTTAATGGAATAAAATCAAAATAATTCAAAACTTACTAAAACAAAAGAAAATTAAATTAAATTTAATTGAATTAAAAAAATAGTAAAAAATCAAGTTTATAAAATAAGATTAAATAAAAATTAAAGTGAAATATAAAAAAGAATAAAATAAATTCAGATAAAATATATTTAAGTATATTAAACTAAAATAAAATGGAATAAAATTAATGAAAACAAGAGAAGATAAAATCAAATTAAATGTAAAAAAAGTGTAAATACCCCAGGGGCGACTTATCGACGGAAATGATGACGGGCCTTCAGAGGAAGACAGGACTTTACTTTTCAACCGCCTACTCAGTCGGTAGCACCTATTAAAAATAACGTTTCTGCGTTGGATTTCAAGGCTAACATTATTATAGGCGTTGATGCTGGTCCACAGATAGATAAAATTATCTATGCTTCTTTGTCAAGCTTGGAGAGGGCAAAACCACATCACGGTCGTTAAGGCCTATGAAATCGGCAAATCAATTAATTTAATTAGAAATCATCGAAATATCATCTGCTGAAATTTTTGTGCTTAAAAACTTTCTGAATAAAGTTTGTCAAATTCGTTTGATCCTTTTATTGCTGTATCTAACCAGGTAGCAAGTGAGCATGTACGCTATAGTGTAAATAAAGGTTGATTGAAAAGTTTCTGTAAACTGTAACCACACCATAGGCATCTCAGACGAATGAGCTCTTTCATATGACATCAGTTTTTTGGGATACAGAAAGAATTTTTGTTGATCTGCAGAATGGTAAAACAATCAACTCTGAATATTATTGCAGCCTTTTGGATTAGCTGGATGAAAAATTCTTGAGAAAAGACCTGGTTTGTAGCACAAAAAAATAATTTTGCATCAAGACCATACACACAGTGGTGTTTAAACAATGGCAAAATTCAACGAATTAAAGTACGAATTGCTAGAGCATCCGCCGTATTCACCAAATTTGGCTCCTAACGACTACTATATCTTCAGAAACAAGAAACAAGCGTTTTTCATCGTTTTATCAAAGTCATTATAGGAATAGCATAAAATTCTTGGAGTATCATTGGAATAAATGTATTGAAGTTAAGGGAGATTATTTGATTAAAAAAAATAGTATTTTTTTATGTCGAGCACAAAAACTTCTCAACCAACCTGTAAACTAGTAATGAAGTATTAATGACCCTGGAATAAGTTTTGGTACATTTTCGACATTTCTTTATAAAGTAACTAAAATATAGTCGTATATTAAATTTAAAAAAATTGTCGGTTTGAGCCCTGACAAACATATTTACATTTTATTTTGATACGCGAACAAGTTTTTTCGGTGTTTTAAAAATTTCAATATTATAAATCAAACCTAAAATAAACTTTGTAAGGGTCATACTTTTCGTTCATACATTTTTGGGGGAAAATATTACAAAAATGGTACAATACTTACATATATATTTTTCAATTATCTTAATTCTTTTTCCTGCATTTTTTTTATTGATAAAAATAGGCGAATGTAAAATTTTTTTTACTAATTTTTGCAACTCAGATTTTGCTTAAGGATTTTCTTCCAAATATAAGTATGAAAAACTATTAAAGAAGGATCAACTTATATTTCGTTAAAATAATTTAAATTTTCAAAAAACAAAACATTCTTCCTGGTTCAGGCTTCATATCGCTGGCCTTCGATGCTAAAGCTAACCGAAATTAACTAGATATATTGTACTTTAAAAGTTTGTCTGAAATATTATCGGCATGCACAACTAAGAATATGATTAAATCAAATAAGTCAAAAGTTAAGTAAAGGTTAACCAATTGCTGGGATGTATAGGGTTTTCCAATAAGAGCGATATGATTTCTTAAAAACACTAACAATTAAGGAAATTTAAATGTTTTATATTTAATGTGAAATACAATCGATACAATTAAGTTCTGAATACAACATCATTTAAACGGTCTCCACGATTTCTTATGCAGGAACGAATTCGATGAACTCAGCCATCGTACTTTACTGGACTTTTATGGTGACCATGCTTTAGTCGAACGAATGTGCCAAGAGTGGTTTGCACGGTTTGAAAGTGGCAATTCCGACTTAGACGACGAGAACGACCCTGGCGGCAAAAAAAATTTCAAGACGAAGAATTGGAGACATTACTCGACGCAGATGCATGCCAGATGCAAGAAGAACTTGCAAAAGTATTAGGAGTTGATCAAGCAAACGTTTCCAGACGATTAAAATCATTAGGATTTATCCAGAAGCTTGGAAATCGGGTGCCTGATGAATTAAAGCCAAGAGACGTCGAATGTCTATTCTGCATGTCCGAAATGTTTTTTCAAGGCCACTAAAAGAAGTCATTTTTGCTTCGAATTGTCACTGGCGAAGAAAAATGGATTCATTATGATAACCAACCATCGACATCCACGCCAAAGCCGAATATCCATGGTGCCAAGGTTATGTTATGTAGTTGGTGGGACCACAAGGGTGTGCTCTATTATGAGCTATTGAAATCGGGTCAGACGATCAATGCGACCAGACACGAGTTAATAATTTTTCATCAGGAGAACGCTCGGCCACATGTTGCAAGGCCAGTTAAAAACTATTTGGAAAACTGTGGGTTGGAAGTTCTACCTCACCCGCCTTATAGCCCAGACATAGCACCTTCCGATTACCACTTGTTTAGATCACTGCAGAATGCACAGAGTATCAGAAATTGGCTCGATTCTTCCTTGACCTCCTAGCTGGAGAAGTTATTTTGGGATGGGATCCACAAACTGCCAGAAAGATGGGCAAACATCGTAGCTTCCGATGGGTGGCAGAAAAATCGGTTATAATTTACTCTGACAGTCAGGCTGCAATCAAAAGTGGCCGTGAATCGTAGAAATTTTCTTAACAAACTCTCAACGTAGTACAGTATCGACGTTGTCTGGGTACCTGGACACAGCGACATTTAAGACAATTGCATGGCATGGAAGCGAAGGAACCCTTCTACCCACGATATAACATGCACTCCATACTGGTTTATCTCTGTCCACGTCAAAGTACATGCTTAAACTGGCCTTTACCAGGGAAGCTGACTCAAAATGGTGTAATGTGACCAAATAGCTTTAGCCGAAGATGGACGCGAAAAAATCAAAACATCTTATCCTTCTAGACCGCTTCTCCATTAACATAACGACTGGCATAATAACTGGACTCTATTAAATGGGGCTAGACAGGAAAAGAATGGGCTATTATTCTAACGATTTCTGCCTCAGCTGTAGGGACGAAGAAGAGCAAGAGATCATCGGGCACCTTGACATCTGCACGACACAAGTTCCTTGGGAAACACTTCTTCGACTGTCTCGCTGAGTTAGCCTCAGCGAATATATATATTGTATGTATTTTATAAAAATAGTACTCAGAGCTTGTTTAAAATTGTGGATAGAGGTTACAGTTCGGTTCAGATTTTTCTCAGCTGGAGAAACTGAACAGCTCAGATTCAAATTAAGAGGATGAAAAGGACAAGGAAGAGATTTATTTAATTCAAATAGAGAGTACAAACTATACGTGCAGATTCTGGAAAAAAAGTTACTAATAAATTCAAAACATATGACAATTGTTAGTGTAATAAATAAAAATAGATATAAGTGTAAATATAAAAATGGAAGCAAAAATATTAAAAAGTGTATTTCAGGTCTTTTAGATGAAATTTAATAAAAATTAAAAATAAAAATTGTGTGAATTTTAGAATTTTTGAAATAGCATTGAATCTCGTTGTTGTTGTTGCTGTAGTGGCTTTCCACACAGGAACAGGGGAGATTAGTCTAGCTTACCTAGAACCGGGAGATACAGGAAACGATTTCTTTCAATGGTTTCGGACTTTAGAGTAAGGGAGATTAGATGTGTAGGTCTGAAGAGCCCCACAGAGAGACGGTTAATGTCGTGCGAGGTCTCATTGCATGCAGCACAAATGTTGGATATGCCGGGAACAAGTCGAAATTAAGTCAACTACAGCATCCAAATATCTCTGAGCATTGTTTTGAAATTAAATTAAATTATTTAAAAAACTAATTACCAGTATTTTTTTTCAGAAAACCACCTCGAATATGCACATCAATGCACGTCACATATATGTATTTACATACATACAGGTATATGAAACTTCCCTACAATCACCACATACTCTCTCTCTCTTTATTCAATTCCATTGAATTTTGAGCTTATAACTAAGAGTGCCAGCGAAACTTCTCAATAAAACTCAAACGAGTTACGGCAATTGCTTCGCAATCTGATTTCGCTCAATGCCAAAATGAGTTGAATTATTTGAATGAGTATCGTAGGAATAACATGCACATATGGTATTAACACATACGAGTACATACATAGCGCATGCCTTGAGATACCAGCGAGTGTAATTGAAAGTTTTGAAAAATTCAAACACATCGAAGTTCAATTGCAATCAAACTTTCGAGGCAGGCAATTTATACAATCATACCGAAACACGCAGCAGAGACACACAAGTCTATATGTATACATATATACAAACGTGTGTGTATGTGTATATATGGTATAACAGCCAATTGGTTTATGCATTTAGCTGTAGTTATAACTTTGCCACAGATTTGGTTCAAAATTGGCAGCGATTTAATGCATTCGAATAACTTCATTGAACTCAATTCCGCAGGAAAAGGGAAAGGGAAAGAGGAAGCGGGCGGAAGGGACAAACCGGTCGGCAATGACAGTCATATGTACACATAGGTATATGCGATATTAAGATGAAACTCAAATATTGTATGTATATATGTATATTAATACGTGAAGCTTGGTAAAGCTTGGGATTGCCAACGGCATACCAATCATTTAGGGGCGCACAACAACAAACTTTCAACAGATTGAGTTAAACTTTTCATCGTTGTACTAAAGAAAACCTGGGAAAAAGGCTTTTAGTTATTAAAGATTTTCCAATAAAGTTCATGAAATTAATAAAGGGAACATTGCATGATATGCTTATTGGAGGAGCCAAACTAGCATGTGATTTTCTATAGATAGGCAGAGGTTTACCTTCATCGTATAATGAGTTTGTTGACTCTAAGCTATGGTACACGAGATCAGTTTTTTTTTTGCTGAAATAACTGAAATAATTAAATAAAAAATAATGTTCGCAAGAAACGATGCTGACATAAGCTTCGAAAGGTGCAGCCACCCATTCATTCTGCCATAATAAGTAGCGTTCCAAACCATACGTAAGTTCATAACCGATTGACGATTAATTAAAAAAAAAAAGCAGTAAGGATGTTAAGTTCGGGTAGAACTGAATATTAGATATCAGGCTGTTTATTATACTAAGTCTACAGATCGGTCAAATATAGACGGTCTGATATATTCAAGGTAGGTCTGTTTATGGCCACCAGAATTTTTTTACCAACTAAAAATTATTCCAGTTAAAGTGATGAGTTGATTTAAATTGAGTTGATGGGGCTGCTGGTCATTACCAGCGCACTTAGGTCAATAGGCACATTGTAATACCGTTATGAAGGCGTGTGCCTTCTAACAGCAAGGTTTGACAATGGCAGAAGTAGTGTTCTATAGCTGCGGCAGAAATCGTTAGAATAATAGCCCATTCTTTTCACATGAAGCCCCACTAAACAGTGGCCTGTCGTCATGTTAATGGAGAACCGGTATAGAAGGATAATATGCTTTGATTTTTTTTGGCGTTAAACTTTGGCTAGAGCTATCTGGTTACGTTGCACGTGATCTTATTCAGCCAGCCAGAGTCTGCTGACCTTCATCATGTGCATTTATTTTATTATGAATAGAAGGGTTCCTTCGCTCGCTTGTTCGTCTGCCATGCAATTATCTAGGATTTCACTATTTCAGGGTACCCAGACCACGGCTGCGTTGCATTTAGTCGAGAGTTTGTTCAAATTGCTTCTAAATTTTGTAGCCACTTTTAGTACTGCTACACTGTAGAGATCTGACTGTCGGAATTTATCGCAACTCAGTTTTCTGCCATCGTAGATTTGTGCGGCCACGCGGTGGTTTCTATGAGGGCAAAGAGTTCTGTTTGGCAGATGCTGCAGTGGTTTAATAATCTCTTTCTCATATTTATTGAGAGTATTGGTGGGTAAATTCCGCAGCCCACTTTGCCATCGAGCTTTGATTCTGTGAAAAAGGCTATGACTTTCTGACCGAGGACATTGGTGTTTTCCCACCCATTTTTGTTTGGGATTCTTGTTATGGAAATATTGTCAAAGCACATACTAGAGGTGGTGTAGTCCAGTAGAGTATGATTGGTTGGACTACCGATGTGTAAATCCAATACTCGATATTTGGTCTTAGACTCATCTTTTTACCAGTTATAGGCTTCATTGTCCTTTTTGCTGTATTCCGGCTACATATGAGATTATCCCGAGATATTTGGCTTCGGTAGAGTGGGTGACCTCCACGCCTTTTAGTTTAGATGGCTTAAAAGGCTCCTCCTTTTAACTCCGTGTAAACGGAACCATTTTGGTTCTGCCT
Source organism: Ceratitis rosa (assembly GCA_037013455.1). Taxonomy (NCBI): domain Eukaryota; kingdom Metazoa; phylum Arthropoda; class Insecta; order Diptera; family Tephritidae; genus Ceratitis; species Ceratitis rosa. The sequence goes on from JAWMAG010000013.1 coordinate 8,105,719, forward strand.
GGATTAAAACCCAACCCGCTGTTCTTGCATCAGTTTCCCAACTATGCGTAGAGCCTTTAGAGCAGATCTCTTAAAGTTTATAGGTATTAGTCAGTCACTGTTAGGGCAAAATCTATAGCAGTAACGATAAATCTCCCCTCTGTGGGGTGCGTGCCTCTTGTTGGGTTGGGTGAAACTGGCCCAGCCCATTGGGTGTGGACCCAGTTTTATCAAAATTTTTCAGTCCTTACTTGAGTTATAGGTGAACAGACAGATGGACAGACGGACAGATGAGCAGATGGGTATAGCTAAGTTGATTCTTCTCGTCATTCAATGCAATTTGATATGCATATGTTTCTTTTTATCCCGATCATTATTTGCCATTTTTGGAAAAACCTACAACCAAATTCAGTAAGGCAGGGCAGGAAGGGCATGTCATTTTCAAAGTGCAACGTAAAAGCTGTCGCCATCAAAAACCGCTGGAAAGTAATATTTCTCTCTTCCACATGAGACATTCCTTTTTCTTAAATTTTCAATCAACACAGAAACAAATTTCGAATTCCTGTATCAGTTTACATAAATACGTAAATTAAAACCTCAAAACTGTTTAACAAAAGAACGCGCTTATACGAGCAATCGCATATGTGGGAGAATGCGTTAAAAAAAATAACAATGCAACAACAAATGTCGCTGTTACCAGTTAAAAAGTTTTTTATATACGAAAGCTTAAGAAAAGTTTGGAAAAGAGTCGTAGAATTTTCCAAAACATAACCAAAGTCAAGCGCAACTTGCCACACCAGTCTGTCTACCCACATGCTTATGAGCGTGAGGGATAAGCGAACTGAGGCAGGTGAAAAAAGTTTTGCAGCAGAAAATTAATACTACATCGTTGTCAGCTCATATATCCGCCTGAGCGATATTATATATGTTCCTATGAGTATGTTTGTATGTACCTATACATGTCTGCGGGTGTACATGTGCGCACGAAGACAAGTCCGCCAACAGCTTAATTAAAACTTTGGTAAATTTATTTAATATGCGATTATACATACACTCCTACACGCAGACACACACACTTGCTATTTATGTTGGTAGAAAAAAGGATGACTTGGCGCAAGGCAATGAAACTTACACGTATGTACATTGAAAGTGATGGGGTTTTTGAAGGACTTTGTGTGGTTATGGGATAAACACTTCTTGGGGAGATTGAAATCACTGTGTGGGATGTAAAAAACCTAGAGGCACTTTGTTGAATATCGCTTGTTGGATTATCTTGGCAACATACTCCCCTTTGAGTGTCTCCGAAATTTTTCCAACACGAGTAGTTGATTTTCGAATTATTTGCTAAAATTTGATATGCAATGTCTACAATGACAGTTAAATTGAACTCTCCGAGCTTATAGCGAATGAGTAAAAGTATAAAAATAATGCCATAATTTTTTAATGAGAAGTTTGCATTGGGATTCAAAATATGACAGTCTTCACTCTACTTAAAGCCCATTGACAAATGCTGGAAACAAATTTGTATGATTAAATTAATGAGCAGCTAATTTTTTTAATAAAAACTTCTTTCTGAATATAATATTTCTCCTAGGATATATATAATTGGCACTTTGTAACCGCTCATGCGATTTTCGGCCGGGCTCCTCCTCCAATTTGTGGTTTTGCGTCTTGATGTTTTTCCAACAAATGGAGGGACGTACAGTTTATACTAAGCCGCCTCCGAACGGCTGATGGTTTTTTAACGAGGAGCCTTTATTTCATGTCCGAAATACACTCGGAGGGGTGGACATTCCCTGCCGAGGGGCGACCGCAATTAGAAAATTTAATTTAATTTTTTTATTTAAATTAATTTTCCATAACTTTTGGATGTTGCTGGCACTGGGATATGAACCCGAGCCTTCCGAATGTCAGTACGCAATGCTAACCACTCGGCTATCGCGGCCGCCTAGGATATACGGTCATTGTTCTTCTGATATAAAAATCTGAATATTTGCGTGATGGTTGTCGATTGGTTATTCTCGCCAAAACTCCAGAATGCCTGAACTGGTTTGGCTAATTTTGATTTTGATTATTACAATAATTATATGTGCAACGTTTCAAATAAAATATATCTACACGTATGTACGACTTATAATATTAAATTAAATTTCAGATTGAAGAATTTTTCATTTTACATAATTTCATTTTTTTATTTTATTTTACTGTTTCATTTTATACATAGTTATTTTCGCCTTTCATGGACATGGAGTAACAAGATATCTCTGAACCAAAGTATTTTTGTCTGCTTGAACTCAAACTAGTCTTTCAGTTTTTGAGAAACTTAAGCGCATGTATATTTTTCTAATATTATATAAATCACTTGTCGGAATCGACAAGATTGGTCGACTATAACATATTTTTCGATTTTTCAGATAAGTGATCTTGGCTTAAAAATCCATAAAAAAGCATCTCAGCGTGAAACTAGGTATTTCGCAGAAGTAAGTTCAGACAAATTTTCACCCGGGAAATCACCGATATCGAATTTGAATTTAATATTTGCGAACTGGCTGAAGACAGCTTTTGTTTCTTGTTTTCTTGTAACTTAGTTCCTTCTTGCGCCACCCTTGTCCAATTATTGTGTGTGTATGTATTTAGTTATATTCATGTTTTTTACAATTAACTAAACTGTTGTGTCTACTTCCAAGAAATTACATTAGAGGGTTTAATCTGCCACATAGTACTAAGCCCGTCGAATGCGGTTTCGAAAACAAAGGAACTGAAAAAGAAGCAGAAGTAAAAATGTTTTATTACATTTCTTTAGGGCAAAATTAACCAGAACTAATTATTAGCTCATAAAATTTTACAAACTAAATCTTAACTTCCAAATGGCATAGCCATATACATACAGATATATATGTATATACATATATACATACGGTACTAAGAATGAAGATAAATTTTTCGCCATATCCGAATGTAAAAATTGGAAATGAAAAAACTTATTCAAAACAATGATGGGAAAAAATGTCAAAATTAGAAACCCATAAAAAAACAATAGAAATATGAAGCAATAAGAAATAATTAAATATAATTACAAAAAAAAATCAAATAAAATAAAATAAAATTATATAAACAAGTGAAACAAAATGAAATAGAGTAAAATAAATTTAAATAATTTTAAATAAAATAAAAATGAAAAGTAAACAAATAAAAATTAAATTAAATAAATATTGATGAAATAAAATTATACAAATAAAATAAAATCAAATGAACTAAAATAAAATAAAATCATATGAAATAAAAAAAGTAAATTAAAATAAAATTAAGTGAAAGTAAATTATATTAAAAGAAAAATAATAAAAAATAAAATATAATAAACTAATAAACTAAAATAAAATATAATATAAAATATTTTATAATATATTAAATTAAATGAAAGAAATAAAATATCCTTTATTTGGAACGGTTTGCATTAAAATCACTCGCCAGCACAAAAATTCGTTCATATGTACGTGTATATCAAAGGCTACCCTGAACATATTCCATTGGTTTTAGGTATAAAATCAGTAAGCAAAATTATGTTGCAAACGAGGATGTAATAATTATTTAAGTTTCTTTTGCTATAACTATAAAAACTATTTTCTATTTAAATATATTTAAATATATATTGTTTCCTATCAGATTTAATTGTTAACACTTTAACCCTTGTGTATGCTGAGATTGTTTTCACAATTTAAAATAATGTTTATAAAAAATTTAGGTTTGTTGTCAATAAATATGGGGCTTCTTGAATATAACCATTTGCGCATGATAACCGTGCATCAAGAAAATAAAATAAAGAAAAAAAATAAAATAAATTAAAATAAAACAAATATAAATTAAAATAACATTAATTAAATAAAGTTTGTTGTATTTTTTTGTTCTGAAATCGTTGTTAGTCTGCCTTTTTTAAGGCTTTCTAGTGTATGCCATTCCTAATGTTGCTTTTATGCAGTTTTATTACCGATTGGCTGATTTTCGGGGATGGGTCTGCTAAGAAAATTTCAGAGGGAATTTTGGAATTTCGAACGACGCCGCAGGTACGATTTCTTGCGGTACAATTTCATTTATAAAAACATTTTTTCTTTTGCTACAGAAAGGAAATTTTATTCATAAATTCATATCAGTAAGACTGCTTTGATACAATTTGTTATGTATTATTAATATTGGCTTAACTATCTTACTTTTAATTTTAGCGAACATATTTAATTTATTTATTTTTCTTCCGGGTGTGCAAACTCCACCATGGCCAGAAAGCTCAAACGCCTTCTTGCTAATGGATCGTTTGCCTCGGTTTCATACTCATCTTCTTCTTCGCTGAAATCTAAACGTCGTCTTCTTAAGCCGCTTATTGTTGATGTGGGAGTCGGAACGTACTCCATCATTATTATTGGCGTGCTGGTTTTTATGGGAGTTGAAAACGTCTCATGTGCCGGTGAATCGAGACTTTGCTCTGAGATGTGTGAATATGGTGAAAGAGGTGGTGCAGAGCAGACCTCCCTGCACGGAAGCAAAATATTGAGTGCTTCTACTTCAGCTCCCTGCCCAGTAAGATCATATGCAGGCGGGGAAGGAGGTCTAGGATGTATGACTCCTTCTGCATCAACCCATTCGCCGGTCGATAAAATTCGACGTCTATAATATATTTCTTCTTCTAATTCAGACGACGGCGAACCTCTTAGTGGATCATTTTCTTTGTAATCCGGCGAAGCAGGGGGTCCGCAAAGAATAACTCCTTCCTCTTCTATCCACTCGGTAGCCGACAAATCAGATCTTATCATATTAGTGAATCTTGTACACCGAATGCAGTAGATGATCGGATCTTCGTTATTACATTCCGGGCAAAAATTTTCCATGTTTTTATTTTCTTCTAAAATTTAAAATCCTTATCACTCCTCAATCGTTCGGCTTCTGAACAGTTTTTGATTATTACGCCGATATGGTGCTCCATTTATACTTTTTCTCTTCCTACAGATACTGCATTTTTTCAAAGCGGATTTTTATTTTACCCTTTTCCGCCATTTTGAAAACTCTTTCTTTAGAAATGACAACAAAAATATATTGCGGTCAATGTTAAAAACGCCTACCTGCTTTATTTTAGAGCTACCAATTTAAATTCTTTAAAACTAAATTATTATAAAACAAAGGTTTGATTATTTTAAATGTGTTGTGTTATTTCAAATTGTTGTATAGGGCGAAACGGAAATTATTATTTTATTTTAATTTAGCAAAAAAGAGGATAAGACCACCAAAAAACAAATAAAACATTACAAAGCAATCATTTATCGCAGCCGAAGGTGTTGATCGAGGCATGAAAATTTCAGTCGGTCATAAATATTCGAGATATGCGGATCTTTACAAACGAACATAAGATTTTTGTATACATAGATTTTAGAAAAACTATATTTATCAAAAATTATAAAGTGGGGAGTGAGGATGCTACTTATATATATTTTTTGTAATTTGTGAGACCTTCTTTCTGGACGATGCTTGTCATTTTGTAAAAATAAAAAACTACCTGCGATTGTCCTTTATAGCATTGGATGACTTAATGATAATTTGATTGAATTTACGCTGAACAGAAATTAAAATAAAAAAAGAAAAGTAAATGAAATAAAACAAAATGAGTAAAAAAAAAATAAAATAAAATAAAATAAATTATAATAAACTAAAAAAATAATATACTTCAATAGCAATCTTGGTGAGAGAGGATAAGAAAATCTTTGAATTCATTGACGCTTCTAAATGATAGTGAAAGAACATAAAATTCAGAAATAACTACATCATATATATATAATAACGTTTGTATTAATCATTATACTAATTAAACGTTTATTATTATTTTATTTTTTCTATTTGTATACGCTCTTCGTCAGATATTTCTCATTTTTACAAATAATTTTTTTTTTTTTAATATAAAATTGATATATATAAATAGATATAATAAAAGATATTGTTTAATTTTTTTTAAACATTATTTATCTCTGGGGTAAATATCGAAATAAGTAAACAAGTCAAATTTCATTCGTACAGTCATTTCAAAGTATGAGAGTGCGTACACACATGTATATGTACATATGTACATATATGTAAGAATAATAAGAACAAGTACGCATGGACATACATACATATCTATTCGCTCGAGAAATCATTTGTACATACATACATACGTTACAAACTCACTCATATACATACATATGTATATACCAACCGTAGCTACAGTGACTACAATGTTTGTTTTAGCCCCGCCGATTGGCGCAACTAGCCATCTTATATACCTTCCATCCATAGCAACCTATCTTATTAGAGCGCCATGTAAATGACGGTCTTATAGTATTTTTTAAATAATAATTAATAATCGAAGAAAATGCGTAGTTTTTTTCCAAAGAAATGAAAACTAAATTCGTAATTAATTATTTTTTATCATATAGATCGTGTGGCATTTATATTCGAACATATAAATAATGAAATTTGTTGACGAAATTATAAATTTGTTTAAAAGTATGCAAACACACTGGCAGCTAGCTGCTGTCAGCAGCGTCGATAACTCGTGTACGTATATCGCTCTTCCATTCGGGTGTTATGGACGGAAGGTATGTAAGATGGGTAGTTGCAGCAGAAGTCGAACATTTCGTTGCTTGTTTATTTCCATCGCACTGTTCGATATTTTTGGTGGCTTACGTCTCTGAGGAATTAATTGCAAAGTATTTATGGGATATGCCGGTTGAAAATGGCAACGGCCAGACTGCCACTGACTATGTGCTGTGGAAATTTAATAAGAGAAGTATCTTAATTTGGACTTATGATCCAAGACCAAGGAAGTCAAATAATCTTGGTAGGCGAGTTACTTTTAATGGAAACCCAGAATTGCTGAAGAAGGTTCCGAAATAGACCATAATTACATTTCAGGCAGTATAGATATCTTAGATAAAATATGTTGTGTATAAAAGTTTTCTAGGCTTCGTGTGTTTCACGAACTTACACACAAATGTACACGAATACTGCAGGTAGCTCAATATATGCTCATACATATGTTTTGCCGAGTTGTTGTTTACTTTTAAAGACATTTTATTTTATTTTGGTTTCTTTGTTCTTGACCTAAAAATAAAATATTTTATGTATAAATCAAAGATGCTCAACAAAAGCAACGATATAATTCCGTTTTGCGAACAACATTATCTGTTAACGATTTAACATTAACGACAACATTTCATTTCGAGTAAAATCAGAAAGAATTTTCTTTTGATAACTGCCTTAACGTTAACATTTTCAAATGTGGGTGAGTTCCAAAACGTCAGTTGTAAAGCAACCATACATTGTTAGGCATTCCAAAATGCAACTGTGCAAATTTTGACGATAAAGTAAGTAAGAACAAGTACGCATGAGCATACGCATACGCACAATGCTCTCGCTCACTCAATCTTTTCTACATTTTGGAACTTTTATAGGATGAAATGTAAATAAAAGAAAAGTTTCTCAATAGAAAGACCTTTTGTAGCGAAAAAAAAGTTAGAGGCATCGAGGAAATGGAAACTCAATTGAGGCCATGCATTTAACTGCTCAGAAGAAAGGCTCACCATTCTCATAGTTATCTGCGGCAGAGTTTAGAAAAGTTGCAGCTCTATAGTTGATGGTTTCGAACGCCTTGGATTTTATCAATGTATTGAAGTTGTGGATGGCTATCACAAAGAATTCTTCCACTAAAATTCGATGAAAGTATTGGTACTCAGTGATCTTGTTAGCCGTGAAGTCGCCTAGAAAAGAACCTTTTGATTTTAGTATTTGTAGATACACGTGTATATATTTTTGAATACAAGATTATTTCCAACTATCTTTTTTCATTTTATTCAATTAATTCTAGTCAATTAACTCCTGAAAGTATAGAGGACTTCAAAACTAACTTACCGCTAAATTACCGCACTTAATAGTTGTTGGTTAATAAGGAATTGAATCATACAACAACAGATTACATGGCTGATTATGGGGCAGTAGTAGAGCACTCGCCTGTTAAGTCAGGATCCGTTGGTTCGATCCCTGCCATAAGAAGTCTGATGAGGAGATGTGTGGATCTTTTTCTTTGTTGTATAAGAACAAAATATTCAGTTCATACAAACAAACCAGGCCTTTCGCTCACTAAAAAACTTATAACAGAAGTTAATATCATGGCCGCAAATACAATTATGAAAAATATTGTCTTTAGTATAATTGTTTTTTTTTTTGTTTTTTTTTTTTGGGAAATAAATTTTTTCCTCGAATGAGCCCATGTAACAAGAAGGAGCTAAATGTGAGATATGTTCACAGATTTCGCATTTTCGCTGCCAAATTTCTTAAAAGAAAATGTGAATAGGATAATCACTAAATCACTACACTAATCTACATTAACAAATCAATAACATTAGACATACAGGGTCCGCCACGTAACTTTTTTTTTTTTAAACAGTGCGCACAAGATCGCTCGTAACGTTGGCTGTGTGGCACGGAGCGCCGTCTTGCTGGAACCAAATGTTGTCCGAGTCCTCGTCTTCGTTTTCCGGGAAGAACCAATCCGTTAACATGGCGCGGTAGCGTTCGCCATTGACCGAAGAAAAATGGGCCCAAAATCCGCACCAAACAGTAACTCTCTGAGGATGCATTGGCTTCTCTTCGATCACGTGCGGGTTTTCCGTCCCCCAAATACTACAATTTTGTTTATTGACGTAGCCGCCAAGATGGAAATGAGCTTCGTCGGAAAAAATGATTTTTTGGTAAAATTGCGGGTCTTCGGCCAAGCGCTCATCTGCCCGTTCCTCAATCGTATACACAACCATTTTCGTTCAGCGGAAGGATAAAACTAACTTTCTGTCAAATCAGATGTAACATCAGTGTTACCACACTCAAAATAACCACTAGTTCAAAAAAAAAAATGTTAGATGGCGGACCCTGTATACCATACAACAACCTTTATCCCCTGTTATAATGCCAATGTGATTCGGCAAATCTATTTTATAAGGCAATGCAAAGAAACTTGATTCATGAATCCATGGTTTTTATTCATGATTGAATGCTGCCACTATTAATGTGTTCTTTTCCTCGAATGAGCGAATTGTTTTAAATGAGCGCGACTTTCAGAATATCTTAATGTGGATGTTCTTCTCATTTTGCTGGAGTCCTGATTTTAGTTCATATTTCGTTTCAGTATTTCTCGAACTTGCCTCTCAATTTTGGTTTCATTTCGACAAACATTTCGTTGCTCGTTTATTTCTTCTGCACTGTTTGATGTTTTTGGTGGCTTAAGTCTCTTTTTGGCCAAATTAATAAAAATAATAATTATCTTTATGGTGAACTGCACTCAGATGAAAAAAGCTATCCGCTTTTGCATATAATATGAAACGCAGTGGCAGTGGAACATGCAGGACTCAAAAATCCTAATCCTCTGGTGAAACTATTTTCCGAATTTCCGGTAAATTAACTGCCTAGTTTTTTCCGTCCAACACATCAAGAACTATCGAAATAGGAATACGTGGAGTTGGGATATACCCGATAATATGTTGAAATCAATAAATCATATCCCCATTCCTACCAATTTGGTTAATTTTTTTTTTACTATCGATGGAACCAATTTACAGCGATACTCTTTCCACTAAAAGAAGTTATTAAAAAACTAAAAAAATCTAATGCATGGTAATACAAAAAAAAAAACACTAAATAGGGTTACTAACAAAAAAATTTCTATTGAAAATAAAGAGATTAGTACGTGTACTGGGATGCCAACAGGCGAATAGAAATTCTTATTCAATATCCCTTTACCAAATTTAGTGAACTATATTTCCTACTTAAACTAATTAATACAAGCAATTTCATTCAAATCTGCTCTGAAATATTATGCAACAAGTTATAAGAAAGCAGTCAATAGATTTTAGGAAACGGGTTATCAAATTCAGCTTTAAGAAAACCACGTCGTTTAGATAAATCCAGTTCGAGTTGAAGTTGAAGTCTATATGCCGAATACGAAGTAACACAGGAGCTAAACATTTATAAACTCTATGAGAATACTGCGGTAGCCTGAATGGATGGAGTCGGAAAGTATTCACAGTTCCAAAAGGTTCTTTTCGTTTCTTCTCTTTTCTTTCCTTTGCTTTTCTCTTTTTTCTTTGCTTCTATTATTTTTTTTTTCTTTTCATTTTCTTTGCTTTCCCATTTTACAATCTGTGTTGGGAAAAATATATCAATAAATTAAATTTCGCTGATAATGCCTCAATTTTATTCTTTAAAAAGATGGTCTGCCGACTCAAAATTCTCTGACGTCCAAAGAGGTCTTGATGAAATATCTAGATAACTAAAAAATGAGGAATCAAGGTCAGTAAAACTAAGTCTAAGTGAATTAAAGAACAAAATGTTCAAACAGTAAAAACTATGGATTATACGAGTATTTCTTCTAAAGACAAGCAACTAAATTATGGGAACTCCCGCCGTTCAACTGACTTTAATATAATAATTGTTGGTATTATTATTATTATTTCAGATCGAATTTTTCCTTCATATGTTAAAAACAAAACAATTTTTATTGGTGAACATATTATTCAGGTAATTAAATATATACACTCTGATGGCATCAATTTTTCATTCAAAAGAAACAAATTTACTCCTATCGATAATGAAATTATTTGAACTGTGCTTAAGTGAAAACACTCCAGCTTTGATGCAGTACCTGCGGGTGGAGGCAGAGAAAAAGAATATTCTATTCTCCCGTGAAAGACTAAGAAGAGATTTGACTGAATCGTCTAACATGTATGCTTATGTTCAGAGGAAAAAATCGTAAAAAAACTGTTTAAGACACACTGAGTGGAGAACAAAGCACATGAAGCACATAAAAATTAGTTTTGTCAAAAAGGGACACACTTGAAAAGTCTACATAATGCAAAAAGTGGGAAGGAACTAAAGGTTGTAAGCAGGCGGAAGGAAAATCTTTAATGCATTTAAATGCACTCATCTAGAAAGTTTCCGATTGTTTTTTAATGGATGTGGTTGTTTGGTTTCTGAGTTATACATTAAGGCGCATTACTTAAATAAATGTGCACATACCACATACACATAAATCCACGAGGTCTGTTCTAGAGTTTTGCGTTTAAACCAAAGTTGTATTGTAACGATTTCTGACGTTTTGGTTGAAATATGGAGAGTTCCAGAACGGCAAAAGACTTTGTAATGATGCGGTTGTGAAACAATGCAACCCTGCATTCTATAAATTTGCCTTGCAACAATTCTTTGTACACTCTGATATTTTTAGCGATGCACAGTTAGATTTGGTTTCCGAATCAATAACTTTACCCATGCATTTTGGAACATGATAGATCGTCAAAATTCGCACAGTTGCATTTAGGAATGCGTAACAATGTATGGTTGAAAATATTAACGTTAAGGCAGTTATCAAAAGAAAATTCTTTCCGATTTTACTCGAAATGAAATGTTGTCGTTAATGTTAAATCGTTAACAGATAATGTTGTTAGCAAAACGGAATTATATCATTGCTTTTGTTGAGCATCTCTGGTTTATACATAAAATATATTATTATATCTTTAAAAGTAAACAGCTAACTACTCCGCTGTGACAGCCTCCGCAAAGCATATGCATGAGCATATATTGAGCTACCTGCAGTATTCGTATACATTCGTGCGTAAGTTCGTGAAACACACGAAGCATAGAAAACTATTATACACAACATTTTTATCTAAGATATCTATACTGCCTTAAATGTAATTATGGTCTAATTCTGGGTTTCCATTAAAAGTAACTCGCCTACCAAGATTATTTGACTTCCTTGGTCTTGGATCATAAGTCCAAATTAAGATACTTCTCTCATTAAATTTCCATCAGCACATAGACAGTGGCAGTCTCGCCGTTGCCATTTTCAACCGGCATATCACATAAATACTTTGCAATTAATTCCCCAGAGACTGAAGCCACCAAAAACATCAAACAGTGCGAAGGAATATTCCTTTAAAAAAGACTACACTGGCAACCTTGAATAACAGCGAGAAATGAGCTGAGAAGGTTTTACGGAGAAAACCAAATCGCCGCTGATTTCTGCGGGACAACCGTTAGTAACGGCATCGGTATGAAAGATGGCTAGTTGCGCCAATCGGCGGGGCTAAAACAAACATTGTAGTCACTGTAGCTACGGTTGGTATATACATATGTATGTATATGAGTGAGTTTGTAACGTATGTATGTATGTACAAATGAATTCTCGAGCGAATAGATATGTATGTATGTATGTCCATGCGTACTTTTCTTATTATTCTTACATATATGTACATATATACATATGTATGTACGCACGCTCATACTTTGAAATGACTATATGAATAAAATTTGACTGTTTACTTATTTCGATATTTACCCCAGAGATAAATAATATTTAAAAGAATTTTAACAAACATCTTTTATTATGTCTAAATTATCATAACTACCATTAATTTTATATTAAAAAAAAAAATTTTGTAAAAATCAGAAATATCTCACGAAGAGCGTATACAAATAGAAGCAATAAAACAATAATAAATGTTTAATTAGTAAAATGGTTAATAAAAACATTATTTTATATATATGATGTAGTTATTTCTGAATTATGTTCTTTCACTATCATTTAGAAGCGTCAATGAATTAAAACATTTTCTTATCCTCTCTCACCAAGATTGCTATTGAAGTATTTTATTTTTTTTAGTTCTAATTTATTCTATTTTTTTATTTTATTATTTTTATTTTATTTAATTTTTTTTTTATTTTATTTTTACTTAGTTTTATTTTATTTAATTTTCTTTTTTTATTTTAATTTCTTTTCAGCGTAAATTCAATAAAATTATCATTAAGTCATCCAATGCTATAAAGGACAATCGCAGGTAGTTTTTTGTTTTTACAAATTGGCAAGCATCGTCCAGAAAGAAGGTCCCACAAATTACAAAAAATATATATAAGTAGCATCCTCACTCCCCACTTTATAGTTTTTGATAAATATAGTTTTTCTAAAATCTATGTATACAAAAATCTTATGTTCGTTTGTAAAGATCCACATATCCCGAATATTTACTGACCAACTGAAATTTTCATACCTCGACCAACACTATCGGCCGCGATAAATGATTGCTTTGTAATGTTTTATTCGTTTTTTGGTGGTCTTATCCTCTTTTTTGCTAATTTAATAAAAAATAATAGTTTCCGTTTCGCCCTAGACAACTCTTGATTTAAAACACATTTAAAATAATCAAACCTTTGTTTTATAATAATTTATTTTTAAAGAATTTAAATTGGTAGCTCAAAAATAAAGCAGGTAGGCGTTTTTAACATTGACCGCAATATATTTATGTTGTCATTTCTAAAGAAAGAGTTTTCAAAATGGCGGAAAAGGGTAAAATAAAAATCCGCTTTGAAAAAATGCAGTATCTGTAGGAAGAGAAAAAGTATAAAAGGACCACCATATCGGCGTAGTAATCAAAAACTGTTCAGAAGCCGAACGATTGAGGAGCGATAAGAATTTTAAGTTTTAGAAGAAAATAAAAACATGGAAAATTTTTGCCCGGAATGTAAAAACGAAGATCCGATCATCTACTGCATTCGGTGTACAAGATTCACTAATATGATAAGATCTGATTTATCGACTACCGAGTGGATAGAAGAGGAAGGAGTTATTGTTTGCGGACCCCCTGTTTCGCCGGATTACAAAGAAAATGATCCACTAAGAGGTACGCCGTCATCTGAATTAGAAGAAGAAGAAGTATATTATAGACGTCGAATTTTATCGACCGGCGAATGGGTTGATGCAGAAGGAGTCATATATCCTAGACCTCCTTCCCCGCCTGCAGATGATCTTACTGGGCAGGGATCTGAATTGGAAGCACTCAATATTTTGCTTCCGTGCAGGGAGGTCTGCTCTGCACCACCTCTTTCACCATATTCACACATCTCAGAGCAAAGTCTCGATTCACCGGCACATGAGACGTTTTCAACTCCCATAAAAACCAGCACGCCAATAATAATGATGGAGTACGTTCCGACTCCCACATCAACAATAAGCGGCTTAAGAAGACGACGTTTAGATTTCAGCGAAGAAGAAGATGAGTATGAAACCGAGGCAAACGATCCATTAGCAAGAAGGCGTTTGAGCTTTCTGGCCATGGTGGAGTTTGCACACCCGGAAGAAAAATGATTTAATTAAATATGTTCCCTAAAATTAAAAGTAAGATAGTTAAGCCAATATTAATACATAATAAAATGTAACAAAACAGTCTTACTGATCTGAATTTATGAATAAATTTTCCTTTCTGTATCAAAAAAAAAAAAAAATGTTTTTATAAATGAAATTGTACCCCATGAAATCGTACCTGCGGTATCGTACGAAATTCTAAAATTCCCTCTGGAATTGTCTTAGCAGACCCAACCCAAAAGACAGTCAATCGGTAGGTCAACGGCATAAGAGCAACACACAGGAATGGCTTAAACTAGAATGCCACAAAATAAGAGAAATGCGTACACCAGCAGACTAACAACGATTTCAGAACAAAAAAATACAACAAACTTTATTTAATTTATGTTATTTTATTTTATATTTGTTTTATTTTAATTATTTTATTTTCTTGATGTATAGTTACCATACGCAAATTGTTATATTCAAGAAGCCCCATATTTCTTGACAACAAACCTAAATTTTTTAATAAACATTATTTTAAATTGTGAAAACAATCTCAGCATACACAAGGGTTAAAGCGTTAACAATTAAATGAAAATGTGAAAGGAAACAATATATAATTAAACAGAAAGTGTTTTATATGAAAATATGAAACCCACATAAAAAGAAAAAAAAGAAACTTAAATAATTATTACATTCTCGTTTGCAACATAATTTTGCTTTCTGATTTTATACCTAAAACCAATGGAATATGTTTAGGCTTAGATACTTACTTACTTTACTGGCATAGACACCGCTTACGCGATTTTAGCCGAGTTAATAACATTTGCCATTCGCTTCTTCTTTTTACTGTTTAGCGCCAATTGGAGATACCAAGTATAGCTAGGCCCTTCTCTACCTGGTCTTTGCAAAGGAGTGGAGGTCTTCCTCTTCCCCTGCTTCCACCGGCGGATACTGCATCGAAAATTTTCAAAGCTGGAGTATTCGTATCCATCCGGCCCACATGGCCTAGCCAGCGTAACCGCTGCTTCTTGATTTGCTGAACTATGCCAATGTCGTCGTATAACTCGTACAGCTCATCGTTCCATCGTTTGCGATATTCGCCGTTGCCAACTCGAAGAGAAGAGAACCATAAATCTTACGCAAAACTTTTCTGTCGAAAACTCCTAACGCCGACTCATCAGATGTTGTCATCGTCCATGCTTCCGTACCATATAGCAGGACGGGAATGATGAGAGGCTTGTAGAGTTTGGTTTTCGTTCGCGAGGACTTTACTTTTCAATTGCAGAATTAGTCCAAAGTAATACCGGTTGGCAAGAGTGATTCTGCGCTGGATTTCAAGGCTGTCATTATTATAGGTGTTGATGCTTTTTCCTTGATAGACGAAATTATCTACGACCTCGAAGTTATGACTGTCAACAGTGACGTGGTTGTCGAGTCGCGAATACGATGACTATTTGTTTGATGACAGGAGATATTTCGTCTTACCCTCATTCACTACCAGACCCATATCCTTCGCTTCCTTATCCAGTCTGGAGAAAGCAGAACTCACGGCGCGGTTGTTGAGGGCAATAATGTCGGTACCACCGGCGTACGCCAACAGCTGTACGCTCTTATAGAAGATTGTACCTTCTCTATTCAGTTCTTCTGCTCGTATTATTTTCTCCAGCATTAAATTAAAAAAGTCACATGATAGAGAGTCACATTTACTGAAACCCCGTTTGGTATCGAACGGCTCGGGGAGGTCTTTCCCAATCCTGACGGAGCTTTTAGTGTTGCTTAACGTCAGTTTACATAGCCGTAAATTTTGCGGGGATACCAAGTCCGGACAGAGCGGCGTAAAGGCAGCTCCCATTCGGGCTGTCGAAGGCGGCTTTAAAATCGACGCCACGCTGATTAGGTCCAATCAGTATGTTGACGGTTGATAGGACCTTATACGCGATATTAAGAAGGCTTGGCGCAGATTGTGGGATCCTCTTTTTTGTGGATTGGGCAGAGCACACTTAGGTTCCAATCGTAGGGCATGCTTTCGTCCGACCATATTCTGCAAAGTAGCTGATGCATTCACCTTGTCACCTCTTCACCGCCATGGTTGAATAGTTCTGCCGATAGGCTGTCAGCCCCAGCCGCTTTGTTGTTTTTTAAGCGAGCGATTGTAATTTTTTCATGGTCAGGTAGTGGAACGTCGAACGATTTTATTGTAAACCGGTCCAAATAGAGGATATTTTATTTTTTCATTTAATTTAATGTAATATATTATAAACAATTTTATATTATATTTTATTTTAGTTTATTAGTTTAATAAAAAAGTAAAATAATAAAATAAAATTAAAAAAATAAAATTATTTGAAATATTTATACATATTTTCTAAACATGTGTTTCATTTACTATGTGTTGTAGTAAAAAAAAAATTGCAAAAAACCGAAGCAGTAAAATTGCATAAATATAGAGAAGTAAATAATAAAAAAATATAATTAAATTAAAAAATGGGAAATTAAAATAGAAACAAAGACTATGTTCGACTGGAACCGAACGATAGTTCTTAAGTTCACAGATCGGTAAAAAATAGTTAGGTATATTAGCGGAGGGTCTATCCCTATACCTACTGGAGACCTTAGATCGATTAAATGAAGCTCACCTATCAAGTGTGTTTTTTTATTTTTATAAATGCCTTTAATATTCTACGTCAACCAGGTAAGAAAAGTCCGTAGTTGTTGCCTAATATTTTCATTCCAATTTATTAAAAACAGTAATAATAGTTTACTTCTTTGTAAAATATCTGAAAATAATAAAAACTGAAATTCTGAAGCAAATTTTCTATACACAAATAGTTAAATTCGACTTACATGGAAATAAAAACAAAGTATTTATGTCTGCTTGAACTCAAACTAGTCTTCCAGTTTTTGAGAAACTTAAGCGCATGTATATTTTTCTAACATTATATATCAATCATTTGGCGGGATGGACTATAACATATAGCTCCCACTTAACCGATTTTTCAGATAAGTGAGGCTGGCTTAAAAATCCATTAGAAAGCATCTAAGAGAGTGAGACTCGGTATTCCGCAGAAGTAAATTCAGACAAATATTCACATGGGAAATCACCGATATCGAATTTGAATTTTGATAAGTTCATGAAAGGAATCCAGCCTTTGAAATGGCGTAAGACAGCTTTTGTTTCTTGTTTTCTTGTAACTAAATTCCTTCTTGCGCCACCCTTTTCCAATTATTGTGTGTGTATGTATTTAGTTATATTCATGTTTTTAGCAATTAGCTAAACTGTTGCGTCTACTTCCAAGAAATTACATTAAAGGGTTTAATCTGCCACATAGTTCTAAGTCTGTCGAATGCGGTTTCGAGCACAAAGGAACTGAAAAAGAAGCAGAAGTAAAAATATTTTATTACATTTCTTTAGGGCAAAATTAACCAGAACTAATAATTAGCTCATAAAATTTTGCAAACTCAATCTTAACTTCCAAATGGTATAGCCATATACATACAGATATATATGTATATACATATATACATACGGTGCTAAGAATTAAGATAAATTTTTTGCCATATGCGAATGTAAAAATTGGTAATGAAAAAACTTATTCAAAACAATGAAGGGAAAAAATTTCAAAATTCGAAACATTCATAAAGTAAAAAAAATAGTAATATGAAGCAATAAGAAATAATTAAAAATAAATAGAACAAAATCACAAAAAGGTTTATAAAATATAACGGTTTAACATAAATGAAATAAAATATAATAAAAAAATAATACAAACAAGTAAAATAAAATGAAATAGAGTAAAATTAATTTAAATAAAACAAAAAAATATTAAAATAAAATAAAAATTAAAAGTAAACAATTTAAAATAATATTAAATATAATAAGATAAAATAAAACTGTATAAAAAAAAAATAAAAAAATTATATAATTAAAATAAAATAAAATTAAATGAAATAAAATAAAATCATATGAAATAAAAAAGTAAACTAAAATAAAATAAAAAAAAAATTAAAATAAGATTAAGTGAAAATAAATTATATTAAAAGAAAAATAATAAAAAATAAAATATATTAAACTAATAAACTAAAATAAAATATAATATTAAATATTATATAATATATTACATTAAATTAAATGAAAGAAATAAAATATCCTCTATTTGGACCGGTTTGCCTTAAAATCACTCGCCAGCACAAAAATTCGTTCATATGTACGTGTATATCAAAGGCTACCCTGAACATATTCCATTGGTTTTAGGTATAAAATCAGTAAGCAAAATTATGTTGCAAACGAGAATGTAATAATTATTTAAATTTCTTTTGCTATAACTATAAAAACTATTTTCTATTTAAATATATTTAAATATATATTGTTACCTTTCACCTTTTCATTAATTTGTTAACGCTTTAACCTTTGTGTATGCTGAGATTGTTTTCACAATTTAAAATAATGTTTAAAAAAAATTTAGGTTTATTGTCAAGAAATATGGTGCTTCTTGAATATAACCATTTGCGCATGATAACCGTGCATCAAGAAAATAAAATAAAGAAAAAAAATAAAATAAATTAAAATAAAACAAATATAAAATAAAATAACATTAATTAAATAAAGTTTGTTGTATTTTGTTCTGAAATCGTTGTTAGTCTGCCTTTTTTAAGGCTTTCTAGTGTATGCCATTCCTAATGTTGCTTTTATGCAGTTTTATTACCGATTGGCTGATTTTCGGGCATGGGTCTGCTAAGAAAATTTCAGAGGGAATTTTAAAATTTCCAACGACGCCGCAGGTACGATTTCTTGCGGTACAATTTCATTTATTAAAACATTTTTTCATTTTTTTCAGAAAAGAAAATTTATTCATAAATTCAGATCAGTAAGACTGCTTTGATACAATTTGTTATGTATTAATATTGGCTTAGCTATCTTACTTTTAATTTTAGGGAACATATTTAATTAGTTCATTTTTCTTCCGGGTGTGCAAACTCCACCATGGCCAGAAAGCTCAAACGCCTTCTTGCTAATGGATCGTTTGCCTCGGTTTCATACTCATCTTCTTCTTCGCTGAAATTTAAACGTCTTCTTCTCAAGCCTCTTATTGTTGATGTGGGAGTCGGAACGTACTCCATCATTATTATTGGCGTGCTGGTTTTTATGGGAGTTGAAAACGTCTCTTGTGTCGGTGAATCGAGACTTTGCTCTGAGATGTGTGAATATGGTGAAAGAGGTGGTCTAGAGCAGACCTCCCTGCACGGAAGCAAAATATTGAGTGCTTCCACTTCAGATCCCTGCCCAGTAAGATCATATGCAGGCGGGGAAGGAGGTCTAGGATGTATGACTCCTTCTGCATCAACCCATTCGCCGGTCGACAAAATTCGTCGTCTATAATATACTTCTTCTTCTTCTAATTCAGATGACGGCGAACCTCTTAGTGGATCATTTTCTTTGTAATCCGGCGAAACAGGGGGTCCGCAAAGAATAACTCCGTCCTCTTCTATCCAATCGGTAGCCGATAAATCAGATCTTATCATATTAGTGAATCTTGTACACCGAATGCAGTAGATGATCGGATCTTCGTTATTACATTCCGGGCAAAAATTTTCCATGTTTTTATTTTCTTTTAAAATTTGATTTCGCAATCGTGACACAATCGTTCGGCTTCTGAACAGTTTTTGATTATTTCGCCGATATGGTGCTCCTTTTATACTCTTTCTTTCCCTGCAGATACTGCATTTTTACAAAGCGGATTTTTATTTTACCCTTTTCCGCCATTTTGAAAATCCTTTCTTTAGAAATGACAACATAAATATATTGCGGTCAATGTTAAAAACGCCTACCTGCTTTATTTTTGAGCTGCGAATTTAAATTCTTTAAAAATAAATTATTATAAAACAAAAGATTGCTTATTTTAAATCTGCTGCCCATGAAAAAGTGTTTAGTGGAAACGGTCAATACAAAGAAAATTATTATTTCTATTAGTTTGACAAAAAAAGGATTAAGCGACAAAAAAATTAAACAGAGCGCAGCAGGCATTTAATGAAAATTTCAGTCGGTTGGTAACTATTTGAGATATGCGGAGATTAAGAAACGAGCATAAGATTTATATATATGTATAAATTTAAAAAAAAACATATATCTAACAAAAGTTAACTTAAAAAATATTTTGTACTTTATTAATTGGGTACTTTTTCTAGAAAACCTTCTACATACATAATCTCCTTTCACTTTCATTACTACGTAGAACTGATTTATATATTTAAGATTCTATATCCGGTCGATCCTTTTTATTTTGAAAAAAGATAAAAAAAACTGCCTGTGATTGTCCTTTGTAATATTGGATGTCCTAACAATACTATTATTGAATTTATACTGAAAATAAAATAAAACAAATACAATAAAAATAAAGTAAAAAACAATAAAAAAAAATAAATAAAATAAAACAAAATAAAATAAAATAAAATAAAATAAAATAATATAAAATAAAATAAAATAAAATAAAATAAAATAAAATAATATAAAATAAAATAAAATAAAATAAAATAAAATAAAATAAAATAAAATAAAATAAAATAAAATAAAATAAAATAAAATAAAATAAAATAAAATAAAATAAAATAAAATAAAATAAAATAAAATAAAATAAAATAAAATAAAACAAAATAAAATAAAATAAAATAAAATAAAATAAAATAAAATAAAATAAGACAAATTAAAATAAAATAAAAATAATTAATGTGCAGGTCAGACAGAAGTAAAATTTTAATAGCGATCTTGGTGAGAGAAAATAAGAAAAGTTTTAACTCAGTGATGCTTCTAAATTAGACAGAAATCGTGCTCCAAAATAGCAGAATGAGCAAGATTGTATGTAAACTTGATAAAGCCTATGCGATATAAATGTAAGCAAACAGCTAGATATTATCAAAAAATAATATCAACAATTTTTGTTTATTTATTAATGGCTTCTAATTTGCAAAAATATTTTTGAAATTTATCAAATCATATGTTTTCCATATATTTTTCATTGTTACTAATAATTTATTAAATATGAAATTAGTGGTAGTTATGACAATTTAGACATAATAAACGACATTTGATTAAATTCTTTATTATTATATATATAAATATATACAATATATACATGTATATATAATTATCGAAAAAAGTAAACAAGTCAAATGTCTATTTATCGATCTACGAACCAACATCAACACGAATAATAATGTCAGCCTTCAAATCCAGCGCAGAGTCACTCGTGCCAAAAGGTGCGGCAGGATTTATGATCCTTTGCGTATTGGCAACGGCGAATATCGTAGATGATGAGCTGTACGAGTTATACGGCGACATTGACATTGTTCGGCGAATCAAGAAGAGGAAGATCTCCACTCCTTTGCAAGCACCAGGTAGAGAAGGACCTATGACGCAATGTTGTTAACTCGGCTATAATCGCGTAAGCGGTGTCTACGCCGGAATAGTAAGTAAGTGAGAACAAGTACGCATGAGCATACGCATACGCACAATGCTCTTACTCACTCAATCTTATCTATATAATATTATTCTCTCTTTTAAATTACGGACTTCTGTTTCCGTTGCAGCTCTCACTCATTCTATCTATCGAGGAAATGGGAACTCAATTGAGGCCATGCATTTAACTGCTCAGAAGACGGGCTCACCATTCTCATAGTTATCTGCGGCAGAGTTTGGAAGAGTCGCAGGTTTATTCGTAGTTTATGGTTTCGAACGCCTTGGCATTTATCAATGTTTTGAAGCTGTGGATGGCTATCACAAAGAATTCTTTCACTAAAATTCGATGCAAGGATTGGTATTTTTGAACACAAGATTATTTCCATCTATCTTTTTTCATTTTATTCAATTAATTCTAGTCAATTAACTCCTGAAAGTATAGAGGACTTCAAAACTAACTAACCGCTAAATTAGCGCTCTTAATAGTTGTTGGTTAATAATGAATTAAATAATACAACAACAGTGGTAGAGCACTCGCCTGTTAAGTCAGGATCCGTTGGTTCGATCCCTGCCATAAGAAGTCATTTAAGGAGAGTGGTGATTCCGAAACAGCTGTTACTTCTACTATTTTTCTTTGTTGTAGAAAAAAAATATTCAGTTCATAAAAACAAAGTAAGCCTTTCGCTTACTAAAAAACTAATAACAAAAAGTAATATCATGGCCGCAAAAACAGTTATTAAAAATATTGTTTTTAGTATGATTGTGTTTTTTTTTTTTTTTTTTTTGTTGAAATAGAGAGCTTCCCCGGATGAGCCTATGTAACACAGAAAGAGCGAAATGTGAGATATGTTCACAGATTAATCGCATTTTCTCTGCCAAAATTTCTTCAAAGAAAATATGAAAATGTGAATAGGATAATCACTACACTAATCTACATTAACGTTCAATAACATTAAACATACACCCTTGGCCAAAAGTATTAGGCACCCCACTAATTACTGAATTTCTTGTTTTAAAAAGTGAAGTAATGATGTTTTATTAGTAAAACAGTGAAAATACAATGAATAAGTGATAATAACATTAATATTTAGTAGGTCCAGCCTTCGATTTAATAACGGCAGCAATTCTCTTAGACATTCTGCGTACAAGCTTTGCACATTCGTCCGCACTTATAGCATACCACTCGTTAATTAAGGCAGTTTTTGATGTTATACTGTGTTCCTTAATTTTGCGTTTTAAAATAGCCCACATGTGCTCAATGGGATTAAGATCTGGAGACTCTGCAGCCCAGTCTAACAAAACAATGTTGTCATCTCTAAACCAACGCATCGTAGTCGCTGATTTATGACAAGGAGCATTGTCTTGCTGAAATTGAACCCCGTCTAAATAAGTATCGCCGAAAATGCGCGTTAACGAAGGCAGAAGAACAGCTTCTAATACATTTATGTACTTTTGACTGTCCATGCGACCCTCGCAAACGAACATTTCGCCGACACCATCAGCAGCCATGCAGCTCCAGATCATAATGCTGCCTCCTACATGCTTAACTGTGGGTACCAAGCAATCTGGATGATATTCTTCCCCAACCCATCGCCTCACGAACGTCACACCAGGTTCCAAATATCTGTAGAAAAGAAAAAATAATGTTTTCATAAGATTTGTATTATGCCTTCAAAACTGCTTAGGGTAAGAAGCTATGGCTGTTAATAATTTAAGACGATCTTAACTAAGCTTACCTCGAAGTTTGATTCATCAGACCACATAACATTCGACTAATGTTCTTCCGTGAAATGTTGGTATCGGCGAGCCCTTTCCAAACGATTTTTCCTATTTTTTTCTGAGAGCCACGGCTACTTTCGGGTTTTACATCCTTTTACACCTGCTTCCAGAAGTCTTCTTTCTAGCTCTTCGAGTACTAACTGGTTTACTAAATACATCCGAAAGGGACTCGCGTATAAGTATTCGGTCTTCTCGTTTACTGGTTAGACGCTTTCTTCCACTTTTTGATTTATTATTGTAGGATTTCGTCTCCACAAATCGCCTGATAACACATTTGACCGCGCACCGCGAACATCCCACCAAATTGGCAATCTCAACCTAAGACTTACCTTCTTCACTTGGAACTTGAATTCTAACTCTATCATCGTAACTAATTTCACTTTTTTTAGGCATTTCGGTAAAAATAAACTGTTTTTATAAGATTGGTAACTTTTCACTAAATGTAATTTACACTTTCACTTTCAAATTTTAAATGCGAAAATATTTTATGAATTTCTTAAAAATGACAATTTTTAGGTTTAGCTTACCCAGAGTGCTATGACTTTTAATATTACACAATTTATTCGTTTAATCAACAGTTAAACCTTACATGGGTGTTTAACATTTACAACAATAAGTGGTAACTTTGATAGCCACTTTTGAGAAGACTTGTATTATAGTGGGGTGCCTAATACTTTTGGCCAAGGCTGTATAAGAATAACTTGCAAGGAAATCTGAAATTTATAACAACCTACATCCGCTGTTATAATACTAATGTGATTCGGCGAAACTATTTTACCTTATATGGCAATGCAAAGAAAATTTAATCATGAATCCTTGGTTTTTTATATAATTGAATGCTGCCACCATTAATGTGTTCTTTCTCTCGAATGAGCGAATTTTGTTAAATTAGCGCAACTTTCAGAATATCTTAATGTGGATGTTCTCCCGATTTTGCTGGTGTAGTGATTTTCGTTCATATTCGGTTTCAGTATTTCTCGAGCTTGGCTCTCAATTTTGGTTTCATTTATGTCAGACATTTCGTTGCTCGTTTATTTCTTCTGCACTGTTTGATGTTTTTGGTGGCTTAAGTCTCTTTTTGATCAAATTAATAAAAATAATAATTATCTTTATGGTGAGCAGCTCTCAGATGAAAAAAGCTATCCGCTTTTGCATATAATATGAAACGCAGGGGCATTGGAATATGCAGGACTCAAATATCCTAATCCTCTGGTGAAATTATTTTCCAAATTTCCGGTAAATTAACTGCCTAGTTTTTTCCGTCCAACACATCAAGAACTATCGAAATCGGAATACGTGGAGTTGGGATATACCCGATAATACGTTGAAATCAATAAATCATATCCCCATTTCTACCAATTTGGTTAAATTTTTTTTCCACTATCGATGGAACCAATTTACAGCGATACTCTTTCCACTAAAAGAAGTTATTAAAAAAACTAAAAGAATTTAATGCATGGTCATACAAAAAAAAACTAAATAGGGTTACTAACAAAAAACTTTCTATTGAAAAAAAAGATTTAATACGTGTACTGGGGTGCCAACAGGCGAATAGAAATTCTTATTCAATATTCCTTTACCAAATTTAGTTTACTGTATTTCCTGCTTCAACTAATTAATACAAACAATTTCATTGAAATCTGCTCTGATATATTATACAACAAGTTATAAGAAAGCAGTCAATAGATTTAAGGAAACGGGTTATCAAATTCAGCTTTAAGAAAAGCAAGTCGTTTAGATAAATCCAGTTCGAGTTGAAGTTAAAGTCTATATGCCGAATACGAAGGAACACAGGTTCTAAACATTTATAAACTCTATGAGAATACTGCGGTAGCCTGAATGGATGGAGTCGGAAAGTATTCACAGTTCCAAAAGGTTCTTTTCGTTTCTTCTCTTTTCTTTCCTTTGCTTTTCTCTTTTTTCTTTGCTTCTATTATTTTTTTTTTTCTTTTCATTTTTTTTCTTTCCCATTTTACAATTTGTGTTGGGAAAAATATATCAATAAATTAAATTTCGCTGATAATACATCAATTTTATTCTTTAAAAAGATAGTCTGCCGACTCAAAATTCTCTGACGTCCAAAGAGGTCTTAATGAAATATCTAGACAACTAAAACATGAAGAATCAAGGTCAGTAAAACTAAGTCTAAGTGAATTAAAGAACAAAATGTTCAAACAGTAAAAACTATGGATTATACGAGTAATTATTCTAAAGACAAGCGACTAAATTATGGGAACTCCCGCCGTTCAACTGACTTTAATATAATAATTGTTGGTATTATTATAAATTTTAGACCGAATTTTTCCTTCATTTATTCAGGTAATTAAATATATACACTCTGATGGCATCATAAGTGTGCTTCAGGTCATATCATTTTTCATTCAAAAGAAACAAATTTACTCCTATCAAAAATGAAATTATTTGAACTGTGCTTAAATGAAAATATCCCAGCTTTGATGCAGTACCTGCGGTTGAAGAGAAAAAGAATATTCTATTCTACCGTGAAAGATTAAGAAGAGATTTGACTGAATCGTCTAACATGTACGCGTATGTTCAGAGGAAAAAATCGTAAAACAAACTTTTTAAGAGTGGAGGGTGCTGAAGGTTGTAAGCAGGCAGTTTGGTTTCTAAGTTATGCATTAAGGGGTTAGGGGTAGTCAGGATTTTCAAAAAAAAAATTTTTTTTTTTGCATTTTCGTTAAGTATAATATCTTAAAAATAATCTCTGAAAATTTCAAGTTAATCCGATAACTCGTTTTTAAGTTATTCGACAAATAACAAAGAGAGCTCGGGCCTTTCAAAGCGCTAGTGTGAAACTTTAAACGCGTTTTTCTCAAAACTATGTTTTTTGAACTGGTGACAACTGTAACTCGAAAACCACTCAGTTGATTTTAATGAAATTTATACAGCTTGTAGAATACATAATAAACTCGGGCCTGATCGAAGGATTTTTATTTTGTGAAAAATTTCGATTTTTTAAGACCAATTAACTGTTGATTTTTTCCCAAAAATCTAGAAAACAATTTCCTGAGGCCGCCATTTTGTTAATTTTTGAAAAAAAAATAAAATCCTTCGATCAGGCCCAGGATTATTTATTTATAAAACTATTTTTTTTTATCCGATTGATTTCAGATGAATCTCCAAGGACTTATGATTGTCACCGCAAGGACCTTTTTTTTGGAACTGGGTTAACACAGACAGCTGTAACTTCGGAAATACCATATCACTACTTTTGTAAAATAAAATTATTTAATAGCAAAAAAAAATACTGAAAATTCTCATTTTTTCGTGCCTCTGACTACCCCTAACCCCTTAAGTCGCATTACTTAGATAAATGTGGACATACCACATACACATAAATCCACGAGGTCTGTTTAACAGCTTTGAGTTTAAACCAATGAAACGATTTCTGACGTTTTGGTTGAAATATGGCGAGTTCCAAAACGGCAAAAGTATTTGTAATGATGCGGTTGCGAAACAATGCAACCCTGCATTCTATAAACTTGCCTTGCAACAATACTTTGCACACTCTGATATTTTTAGCGATGCACAGTTAACTTTGGTTTCCGAATCAATAACTTTACCCATGCATTTTGGAACATGATATATATATATATATATATATATATATATATATATATATATATATAATTGGCGCTTTGTAACCGCTGAAGCGATTTTCGGCCGAGCTCCTCCTCCAATTTGTGGTTTTGCGTCTTGATGTTTTTCCAACAAATGGAGGGACCTACAGTTTATACTAAGCCGCCTCCGAACGGCTGATGGTTGTTTTAACGAGGAGCTTTATTTCATGTCCGAAATACACTCGGAGGGATGGACATTCCCTGCCGAGGGGCGACCGCAGTTAGAAAATTTAATTTAATTTTTTATTTAAATTAATTTTCCATAACTTTTGGATGTTGTTGGCACCGGGATATGAACCCGAGTCTTCCGAATGGCAGGACGCAATGCTAACCACTCGGCTACCGCAGCCGCCAAAATTCGTACAGTTGCATTTAGGAATGCGTAACAATGTGTGGTTGAAAATACTAACGTTAAGGCAGTTATCAAAAAAAATTCTTTCCGATAATACTCGAAATGAAATGTTGTCGTTAATGTTAAATCGTTAACAAAAAATGTTGTTAGCAAAACGGAATTATATCGTTACGTTTGTTGAGCATCTCTGGTTTATACATAAAATATTTTATTTTTAGCTCAAGAACAAAGAAACCAAAATAAAATAAAATGTCTTTAAAAGTAAACAGCTAACTACTCCGCTGTGACAGCATCCGCAAGACATATGTATGTGCATATATTGAGCTACCTGTTTTATTCGTATACATTCGTGCGTAAGTTCGTGAAACACACGAAGCATAGAAAACTATTATTCACAACATTTTTATCTAAGATATCTATACTGCCTGAAATGTAATTATGGTATAGATCTGAACCTTCTTCAGCAATTCTGGGTTTCCATTAAAAGTAACTCGCCTACCAAGATTATTTGACTTCCTTGGTATTGGATCATAAGTCCAAATTAAGATACTTCTCTCATTAAATTTCCGCCGCTGATTTCTGCGGGACAACCGTCACTAACGGCATCGGCAAGTGGTGACAACTTTTCATTTACATAGCGCTCTAATAAGATAGGTTGCTATGGACGGAATGCATGTCAGATGACTAGTTGCGCCAATCGACGGGCTAAAACAAACATTGTAGTCACTGTATCTATGGTTGGTATATACATATGTATGTATATGAGTAAGTATGGAAAGTATGTATGTAAGTACAAATGAATTCCCGAGTGAATAGATATGTATGTATGTATGTACATGAGTACTTGTTCCTATTATTCTTACATACGTATATGTACATATATACATATATATGTATGTACGCACTCTCATACTTTGAAATGACTGTATGAATGAAATTTGACTTGTTTACTTATTACGATATTTACCCCAGAGATAAATAATATTTAAAAAAATTAAACAATATCTTTTATTATATCTATTTATATATATCAATTTTATATTAAAAAAAAATTATTTGTAAAAATGAGAAATATCTGACGAAGAGCGTATACAAATAGAAAAAATAAAATAATAGTAAATGTTTAATTAGTATAATGATTAATACAAACGTTATTATATATATATGATGTAGCAATTTCTGAATTTTATGTTCTTTCACTATCATTTAGAAGCATCAATGAATTAAAAGATTTTCTTATCCTCTCTCACCAAGATTGCTATTGAAGCATTTTATCTTTTTAGTTGATTATATTTTATTCTAATTTATTCTATTTTCTTTATTTTATTATTTTTATTTTATTTAATTTTTTTTATATATTTTTTTTTATTTATTTTTTTTTATTTTATTTTATTTTTACTTGCTTTGTTTTATTTTATTTAACTTCCTTTTTTTATTTTAATTTCTTTTCAGCATAAATTCAATAAAATTATCATTAAGTCATCCAATATTATAAAGGACAATCGCAGGTAGTTTTTTATTTTTACAAAATGACAAGCATCGTCCAGAAAGAAGGTCCCAAAATTTACAAAAAATATATATAAGTAGCATCATCCCTCCCCACTTTTGCTCCTTTGTAAAGATCCGCATATCTCGAATATTTCCTGACCAACTGAAATTTTCATGCCTCGATCAACACCATCGGCCGCGATAAATGATTGCTTTGTAATGTTTTATTTGTTTTTTGGTGGTCTTATCCTCTTTTTTGCTAAATTAATATAAAATAATAATTTCCGTTTCGCCCTATACAACAATTTGAAATAACACAACACATTTAAAATAATCAATCTTTTGTTTTATAATAATTTATTTTTAAAGAAATTAAATTCGCAGCTCAAAAATAAAGCAGGTAGGCGTTTTTAACATTGACCGCAATATATTTTTGTTGTCATTTCTACAGAAAGAATTTTCAAAATGGCGGAAAAGGGTAAAATAAAAATCCGCTTTGTAAAAATTCAGTATCTGCAGGGAGAGAAAAAGTATAAAAGGAGCACCATATCGGCGTAATAATCAAAAACTGTTCAGAAGCCGAACGATTGTGTCACGATTGCGAAATCAAATTTTAAAAGAAAATAAAAACATGGAAAATTTTTGCCCGGAATGTAATAACGAAGATCCGATCATCTACTGCATTCGGTGTACAAGATTCACTAATATGATAAGATCTGATTTGTCGGCTACCGAGTGGATAGAAGAGGAAGGAGTTATTCTTTGCGGACCCCCTGTTTCGCCGGATTACAAAGAAAATGATCCACTAAGAGGTTCGCCGTCATCTGAATTAGAAGAAGAAGAAGTATATTATAGACGCCGAATTTTATCGACCGGCGAATGGGTTGATGCAGAAGGAGTCATACATCCTAGACCTCCTTCCCCGCCTGCATATGATCTTACTGGGCAGGGATCTGAATTGGAAGCACTCAATATTTTGCTTCCGTGCAGGGAGGTCTGCTCTACACCACCTCTTACGCCATATTCAGACATCTCAGAGCAAAGTCTCGATTCACCGGCACATGAGACGTTTTCAACTCCCATAAAAACCAGCACGCCAATAATAATAATGGAATACGTTCGGACTCCCACATCAACAATAAGAGGTTTGAGAAGAAGACGCTTAGATTTCAACAAAGCAGAAGACGAGTATGAAACCGAGGAAAACGAGCCATTAGCACGAAGAAATTTAAATTTTATGGCCATTATGGAGATCGCACGTCCGGAAGAAATATAAATAAATTAAATTTGTTCGCTAAAATTAAAAGTAAGATAGCTAAGCCAATATTAATTCATAACAAATTGTAACAAAGCAGTCTTACTGATCTGAATTTATGAATAAATTTTCCTTTCGGAAAAAAATAAAAAAAAGTTTTTATAAATGAAATTGTACCGCATGAAATCGTACCTGCGGTGTCGCACAAAATTCTAAAACTCCTTTTATATTATTTTATTTTTTCTCTATTTTATTTTCTTGATGCACGGCTACCATGCGCAGAAAACAATACATACTTAAATAGAAAGTAGTTTATTTGGAAATATGTAGCCTACATTAAAATAAGCAAAAGAAACTTAAATAATTATTACATTCTCGTTTGCAACATAATTTTGCTTACTGATTTTATACCTAAAACTAATGGAATATGTTCAGGGTAGCCTTTGATATACATATGAACGAAATGTCGTGCTGGCGAGTGATTTGATTGCAAACCGGTCCAAATAGAGGATATTTTATTTCTTTCATTTAATTTGATGTAATGTATTATAAAATATTTGATTGGGTGTATGCATTAATTCGTGCGGTTTTTTTTTCGAAAATTAAGACTTTATTTTAAAAAAATTGTTATACATTTAATGTTCAAAGTATTGCCCATCGGAAACTGCGATGTTTGCCCATCTTTCTGGCAGTTTGTGGATCCCATCCGGCTTGGAGGTCAAGAAAGAATCGAGCCAATTTCTGATACCCTGTTCTGAAGTGAAGCGTACTCCGGTGAGGGCATTCTGCATTGATCTGAACAAGTGGTAATCGGAAGGTGCTATGCCTGGGCTATAAGACGGGTGAGGTAGAACCTTCCAACCAGTTGAAATGAATATAGCCACAGATGAACTCGACGCGAAATAATACTAGCAGTGACCTCTCTTAGAAAACCCCACGAATTAATGCATACACCCAATATATTATATTTTATTTTAGTTTATTAGTTTAATATATTTGATATAGTTTTATTTTTATTTTAATTTAATTTAAATTTTGCTTAATATTATTTAATTTTTTTTTACTTTATTTTACTTTTTTTTATTTCAAATAATGTTACGTGTATTTTATTTTATTTCATTTGATTTAATTTAATTTTATTTTATTTATATAATTTTGTTTTATTTTATTTATATAATTTTATTTTAATTTGTTTACTTTCATTTTTTATTTTGTTTAAGTTTACTTTACTCTATTTTATTTTATTTTATTTCATTTATGTTTAACTGTTATATTTTATAATCTGTTGTTTGATTTTTTTTTATTTATTTTTAATTATTTCTTATTGCTTCATATTTCTATTGTATTTTTTTTATTTTATGTCTGTTTCGAATTTTGAAATTTTTTCCCATCATTGTTTTGAATAAGTTTTTTGATTACCAATTTTTACATTCGGATATGACCAAAAATTTTTCTTATTTCCTAACCACGCTTATGTATATATCTATATATATATATATATATATATGTATATGGCTATACCATTTGGAACTTAAGATTAAGTTTGTAAAACTTTATGAGCATATAATTAGTTCTGGTTAATTTTGTCATAAAAAAATAATAATAAAACATTTTTACTTCTGCTTCTTTTTCAGTTCCTTTGTGTTCGAAACCGCATTCGACGGACTTAGAACTATGTGGCAGATTAAGCCCTTTAATGTAATTACTTTGAAGTAGACACAACAGTTTAGTTAATTGCTAAAAACATGAATATAACTAAATACATATACACACAATAATTGGAAAGGGCTTGCGAAAGAAGGAGCTCAGTTACAAGAAAACAAGAAACAAGTGCTGCCTTCCGCCATTTTGAACCTATTAAAATAAAATTCGATTTCGGTGATTTCCAGGGTGAATATTTGTTTGATGTCACGTCTGTAGAATATATTCACCATCAAATTTCATGCATAGATTTTTTTTATGTATTTTTAGGGAAAGATCACACGTGTGAAAAATCGGTTGTATGGGAGCTACATGGTTTACTCGACATTTCTTGTAAGTTCCGACAAGTGATCGATATAAAATTTTAGAAAAATTGGCAGGCGTACTAAGCTTCTCAAAATCAGAAAGACTAGTTGGGGTTCAAGCAGATATATGTACCTACTTCCGTTCAGCTCGTTTAGTTGACGATGAGTCATCGTTCGTTTTTAGAAAGTTTTTTTTTTTGCAATTAAATTAGCGGCCATTAAAATAGAGTTATCATGGTAATTTTTTGCTACATCTGCTTTTGTCTGTATGTATGTACATATGTATATTCTTTCGTATGGATATGTGATATATGATATACTTATATGTACATATACATATATGTACACGTATGTATGCACGCTCAAATGTTCAAATGGCTGTATGATTGGAATTTGACTGTTTACTTATTTCGATATTTATAATAATAATAAAGAATTTAATAATTCATCTTTTTTATGTCTAACTACCACTAATTTCAACTTTAAAAAATTCTTAGTAAAATAGAAATATACATATACAGAAGTATATGAAATACATACGATTTTATAAATTTCAAAAATATTTAATGTAATTTACAAATTATTAAAAGTCAATACACAAAACTTGATAATAACCAGCTGCATGTTTACATTTATCTCGCATAGGCTTTATCAAGTTTACATTTATTTTGTATGTTTTCTCTCACTTTACATACAATCTTGCTCATTCTGCTATTTTGGAGCACGATTTCTGACTACTGTAGAAGCATCACAGAGTTTTTTTTATTACAAATTAATATTTATTTATTGAATCTGCTTCGACTTCGGAAGCCTAACAATAAGTAATAAAATCTTAAACTAAATTAAAATATAAAGCCCATTAGTAGGAATGGGCTGCTGGTTTGACGTCGCTCTTTAGAAGGCTGTTTTGTCTCTTCTCCGCAGGCGGGTTTGGTGTTAGCCAAAGGGTTCGGATGGTTACGCAGTTTTGTTAAGTATTTTTTTTGCTGCGATTTCAATTTCTCTTAGATCTCTATGAATATTTTCATTACGCATGTGCCATGGTGTGCCCGTTTTCGATTGGAATCTTTGAATTATATCTATATTCGTCGTGCAGACTGTGTCCCATAACTGGATTCCAAACATCCATACCGGTTTTATTGTTGCATTATATAAGAGTACTTTGTTGCTAAGGCTATGTCTAGACTTCTTGTTTAAAAGTCAATGTAAACTGGCAGATTTGAGTTTATTCGCAGCTTTTTTGCTGCAATGTGTCGTCTCTAGGTTAAGCGCCTGTCCAAGTGGATTCCGAGGTATGTAATTTCGTCAGCTTGCGGTATCGATACATTGTTGAGCTTAACAGTAGGACACGTTTTTGGCCTTAATGTAAAAGTTATGTGTTTGCACTTGTTTTCATTAACTTTTATACGACATTTCGCTAACCATTCTTCAATTATTTTAAGATGCACAATTGTAACAGATGTAACAATTTTGTGGCTGTAATGGGGCAGTTATGTCGACTTAGTATATCATATATTTACGGATGATAATGTTGACGGAATTACTTCGTCACTTGTAGGAATATCTTCGGTAAACAGTACCCTGCGGAACACCTGTCGTAATTGCACACTCTTCTGTTATGTATTCATTTACTTTTACTGTTAATCGCCTGTTGGATAAATAGGATTCAAGGATATTGTGGAACGTTTTAGGTTATGATTTATCAATGTTATGAATGAGACTATCATGTCACACTTTGTCAAATGCTTGCATTTCGAAAGCTTTCCTTATTTCATTTGTTATACGATTTACTTGTTCAATTGTGCCGTGTTTTTCCCGAAAATCAAATCGAAGTGTAGGAATTATCACATTTTGATGAAGAAAAGGAGTAATTTTTGATAGCAGCACTTTTTCGAAAAGTTTTGATAGGCAAGGCAACAGGCTGATTGGTCTATATAATGACGGCAGGGTTGCGTCTTTACCTAGTTTAGCTACAATATCATAAATATTTGCGACTTTTTCCAGATTTGCAAGAAAAACGAGAGCAATGCTTGGCTATTCTTTTAGCATTTTTGGTGAGTTATGATCGTCTCCTGGAGATTTTTTTGGATTTAAGGCGGCAATAGTGTTTTTTAGTTCAGACACAGATGCTCCGCAAGTAACAGTGTATGTATGAGCAGTATGGTTCGGTGACAAAGGTGCACTATATGTAGTAGTATTTGGTTGAAATACTATTCATATGCTGAGGTGCTCTGCAAAAAAAGAAGCCTTTTCTTCATCCGTTATTGCCCATGAACCATTACGCAGTCTCAACGGTGCTTCATCCGTTATTGCCCATGAACCATTACGCAGTCTCAACGGTACTTCAGTGAACCCTGCGGGTTAGGGGTTCAAGAATTTACCCGCGGTAGGGCATGCCTGTCGTAAGAGGCGAATAAAATCCAATAGTTCCCGCGACAGTCGGGTCTTTATACCGGAACGACCCGGATTTTTTATCCGGCCAAGGACTGTCATTCCCGCAACATTCCCCAAAAATTACTTTGAGGAATATTTTTGCGGTTACAACAACAACGGTACTTCAGTACTTACTGTCGGCTTACGGTTTTTGCTAGCTTTCCATAGAGATTTTTTAGTAGAAACGTTGGGAGACAAAGACGTTACAAGATGTTTGATATTTCTTTCTTCTTCGTATACTAATGCCTTTTTTAGTTTGTTTTCTGCCATCTTAAGGCGAATTTTTGCATCGGGAGATCGGTAGACTTGCCATTTGCAACGCAAACGTCGCTTATTTCGGACCGGTAATTCTATTCCACTATTAGTTATCAATGCCTTTGCTTTTGTATTCTGCTATAGTTGCTGCTGTTGCCAGTATACTGTTAAATACAAGTAACTCGTTTTCAACATCAGTTCCTCTCTCTGTTTGCGGATTGGTCTGTATATGACTGCTAATGTATTTTTTATATTTAAGCCAGTTAGTTCTTGATGTAGTAAGTCGAAAAGCATGCTCACTTTCAATTGCTTGTTTGTTCAATTTAATGATAGTTGAGGAATAATCAGAAGATAAGTCAGCACAGGTTTCAGCAAATACTAAACTCCTATCTACGTTTTTAGTGACTGCAAAGTCAATCAGGTCAGGTAATTTCCTTGAGTCCGTTGGCCAGTAAGTTGGTTGTCTTGGGGAGATAAAATCGTATCTATTTTTTGTACTTATGATCGTGTTATATAACTGACGACCTTTTGTGTTAATTGCCCTCGATCCCCAATGAGTATGCTTCGCATTGTAATCACCTCCAACTAGGAACCTATATCCTAGAGTCATGAAAAAGTCGCTAAATTGTTTTTCTTTTATTATGAAACGTGGCGGACAGTAAATCGCAGCCAAAGTAAGGTCAACCCCCCTTTTTTTAAGGGTGATCGAAGTTGACTGCAACCAATTTGTTGAAAAGGAATTAAGAAAGTTGTGCTTTAAACGGTTCCTTATGAGTATAGCTGTGCCACCATGTGCTTTGCCATATGGGTGATTAGTGTTGTACAGCTTAAACCCAGGGATATTAAAATTACACTTCTGTGTGAGATGTGTTTCAGATATAAGCATAACATCTATTTCGTGAGTCTGTGAAAAATAATTTCAGTGCTAATTTATGCTGGTTTACACCACTAGCATTCCATAAGCAAATACAGAGTTAATTCATTATTTTTTTTTTGAGTTAAAACTTTTCTCATTCTCTCTCACCAAGATTGCTATTAGAATTTAACTGATTTTTTTCATTTTATTTTATTTTATTTTATTTTATTTTATTTTATTTTATTTTATTTTATTTTATTTTATTTTATTTTATTTTATTTTATTTTATTTTATTTTATTTTATTTTATTTTATTTTATTTTATTTTATTTTATTTTATTTTATTTTATTTTATTTTATTTTATTTCATTTTATTTTATTTTATTTTATTTTATTTTATTTTATTTTATTTTATTTTATTTTATTTTATTTTATTTTATTTTATTTTATTTTATTTTATTTTATTTTATTTTATTTTATTTTATTTTATTTTATTTTATTTTATTTTATTTTATTTTACTTTAATTTACTTTATTATATCACATTTCATTTTATTTTATTTCATTTCAATTTTTTTATTTTATTTTAATTTAATTTAATTTAATTTAATTTAATTTATTTTATTTTATTTTATTTTATTTTATTTTATATTATTTTATTTTATTTAATTTTATTTTATTTTAATTTATTTTATTTTATTTTATTTTATTTTATTTTAATTTTATTTTATTTTATTTCATTTTATTTTTATTTTATTTTATTTTATTTTATTTTAATTTATTTTATTTTATTTTATTTTATTTAATTTTAATTTTTTTATTTTAATTTATTTTATTTTATTTTATTTTATTTTATTTTATTTTATTTTATTTTATTTTATTTTAATTTATTTTATTTTATTTTATTTTATTTTATTTTATTTTATTTTATTTTATTTTATTTTATTTTATTTTATTTTATTTTATTTTATTTTATTTTAATATATTTTTTTTTATTTTATTTATTCTTATTATATTTTATTTTATTTTTTTTATTTTATCTTGTTCTTTTTATTATATTTTATTTTAGTTTCGCTTCTTTCCTTTTCTCTTCAGTATAAATTCAATAATAGTATCGTTAGGATATCCCTTATTGTAAAGGACAATCGCAGGCAGTTTTTTATTTTTTCAAAATAAAAAGGATCCACCGAATATAGTATCTTTAATATATTATATTTATAGAAAGTGTGCTAGAAATAGTATCAAATTGATAAAATAAGTAATGCTTTTTAAGTTAATTTTTGTTATTGGGAGTACGCATTAATTCGTGGGGATTTTTTTCGACAATTAAGACTTTATTGTGAAAATATTGTCTTTCAACTCCTAATATTTTTGCAAGTTCTTCTTGCGTCTGGCATGCATCTGCGTCGAGCAATGTCTCCAATTCTTCGTCTTGAAATTTCTTTGCCTGTCCGGGTCGTTCTCCGTCGTCTAAGTCGAAATTGCCACTTTTAAACCGTGCAAACCTCTTTTGGCACATTCGTTTGGCATGGTCACCATAATCGTCCAGCAAAATATGATGGCTTTCTTCATGTTAAAGTAATGAAAAAGAACTCCCCGCAAAAACACTTTATCTGGTAGAAATTTCAAAATTATCAAATGAATGAAAAAAATTGTTGTTCGCGCTAAAACAAATGACATCTACTAAAAACGACGCGAAATGAAAGCACCTTTGTAATGAATATAGCCACAGATGAACACGACGCGAAATAATACTAGTAGAGCCCTCTCTTTGTAAACCCCACGAATTAATGCATACACCCAATAGATATATATTTTTTAAAAACTATACATATATATAAATCTTATTCTCGTTTGTAAATCTCCGCATATTTCGAATAGTTACCGACCGACTGAAATTTTCATTCCGCTGTCGACTCGAGCTGTCGAGATTAATGCCTGCTCTGTTCTGTTTAATTTTTTTGTTGATGAATTCTTTTTTTGTCAAATTAATTGAAATAATAATTTTCTTTGTATTGACCGTTTCGCACGAAACACTTTTTGATGAGCAGCAGATTTAAAATAATCCATATTTATTTATTTATTATTTTTAATTAATTTAAATATGTATGTCGATATAAAACAAAACTATGCCTGATCTCTAGTAAACTAAGAAAAAGTTATTGTGTGGACTTACATTTTTGTACGATGTTTACTCCGCAACCAAGCATCAAAATAAATTTGCCTAGTCCCGAACAATCTAAATGACCGATGAGTTCTGAAAATTTATTGCAGGTAGGCATTTTTAGCATTGGCCGCAATCATTGTTGTAATTTCTACAAAAAGAATTTTCAAAATGGCGGAAAAGGGTAATATAAAAGTCCGCTTTGAAAAGATGCAGTATCTGCAGGGAGAGAAAAAGTATAAAAGGAGCACCCTATCGGCGTAATAATCAAAAACTGTTCAGAAGCCGAACGATTGTGTCACGATTGCGAAATCAAATTTTAGAAGAAAATAAAAACATGGAAAATTTTTGTCCGGAATGTAATAACGAAGATCCGATCATCTGCTGCATTCGGTGTACAAGATTCACTAATATGATAAGATCTGATTTGTCGGCTACCGAGTGGATAGAAGAGGAAGGAGTTATTCTTTGCGAATCCCTTGCTTCGCCGGATTACGAAGAAAATGATCCACTAAGAGGTTCGCCGTCATCTGAATTAGAAGAAGAAGAAGTATATTATAGACGCCGAATTTTATCGACCGGCGAATGGGTTGATGCAGAAGGAGTCATACATCCTAGACCTCCTTCCCCGCCTGCATATGATCTTACTGGGCAGGGAGCTGAAGTAGAAGCACTCAATATTTTGCTTCCGTGCAGGGAGGTCTGCTCTAGACCACCTCTTTCACCATATTCACACATCTCAGAGCAAAGTCTCGATTCACCGGCACATGAGACGTTTTCAACTCCCATAAAATCCAGCACGCCAATAATATTGATGGAGTACGTTCCGACTCCCACATCAACAATAAGAGGCTTAAGAAGAAGACGCTTAGATTTCAGCAAAACAGAAGATGAATATGAAACCGAGGAAAATGAGCCATAAGCACGAAGAAATTTTAATTTTATGGCCATTATGGAAGAAAATTAAATAAATTAAATGTGTTCGCTAAAATTAAAAGTAAGATAGCTAAGCCAATATTAATACATAACAAATTGTAACAAAGCAGTCTTACTGATCTGAATTTATGAATAAATTTTGCTTTCTGTATCAAAAAAAAAAATGTGTTTATAAATGAAATTGTACCGTATGAACTCGTACCTGCGGTGTCGTACGAAATTCTAAAACTCCCTTTGGAAATTTCTTGGCAGACCCAACCCAAAAAGACAGTCAATCGGTAATAAAACTGCATAAAAGCAACACACAGGAATGGCATACACTATAAAGCCACAAAAAAAGAGGTATGCGTACACCAGCAGACTATCAACGATTTCAGAACAAAAAAATGCAACAAACTTCTAATTTAAAAAATATTAATGTAAAAAATGTTTGCCCCGCGAAAATGAAAGGACATATAGGCTTATTTACTAGCGCCTTTACCGTTGTTTCATAGATCTTCATTAGAAATTTATATATATGTATAATTTTTAAATTGCGAAAATGGATTCAGCATGCACTAGGGTTCACTCTACGAGGTATAAATCCAGGAGAAAGTTTTAAGTTACAAAAAGAATAAAAGAACAAAGCATAAACTAATGATTATACATGTGAGAAAATGACTGTATATAGAGAATATAATGATATGCATAGTGTTAGGTAAAGTATCATATATATAAAAGTATGTAATGTAGGAAACCTAAATAATCATTACATTCAGGTTTGAATAGTTTTTTATTTTTTTAATTATATTTTATTTGATTTATTTTTATTTTGTTTTATTGTTTTATTTTACACATAGTTAATTTCGCCTTTCATGAACAAGAAATGGTATTTTATCTCTGAAAGGAAGGAAGGAAACTAGTCTTTCAGTTTTAACATAACTGATTTTTCAGATAAGTGATCTTGACTTAAAAATCCATTAAAAAGCATCTAAGAGAGTGAGACTCGGTATTCCGCAGAAGTAAATTCAGGCAAATTTTCACATGGGAAATCACCGAAATCGGTTTTGTATTTTGATAAGTTCATGAAAGGAATACAGACTTCGAAATGGCGGAAGACAGCTATTGTTTCTTGTTTTCTTGTAACTTAGTTCCTTCTTGCGCAAATCCTTTCCAATTCTTGTGTATGTGTGTATTTAGTTATATTCATGTTTTTAGCAATTAGCTGAACTGTTGCGTCTACTTCCAAGAAATTACATTAAAGGGTTTAATCTGCCACATTCGAACATAAAGGAACTGAAAAAGAAGCAGAAGTAAAAATGTTTTACTACATTTTGTATGACAAAATTAACCAGAACTAATTATTAGCAAACTCAATCTTAACTTCCAAATGGCATAGCCATATACATACGTGTATATAGATATATTTATATACTATATGTATATACATAAGCGTGGTTAGGAAATAAGATACATTTTTTGTCATATCCGAATTATTCAAATCAATGATGGGAAAAAATTTCAAAATTCGAAAAAGACATAAAATAAAAAAAAAACAATAGAAATATGAAACAATAAGAAATAATTAAAAATACAAAAAATCAAACAACATATTGTAAAATATAACGGTTTACCATAAATGAAATGAAAGAAAATAAAATGAAATCTAGTAAAAAAATTTAAATAAATTAAAATAAAATAAAAATTAAAAGTAAACATATCAAAATTAAATTAAATAAATATTGGTGAAATAAAATTATATAAATAAAATAAAATAAAATTATATAAATAAAATAAAAAAAAATAAATTAAAATAAAATAATAAAAAATAATTAAAGTAAAACTAAGTAAACTTAAATTAATTGAAAAGAAAAATAAAAATAAATTAATTATATTAAGCTAATAAACTAAAATAAAATATAATATAACATATTTTATAATATTTTTTTATTTATTTATTTAAAAGAGAAACAATTATTAATAATTATTCCACTTACAAACTAAAGCACTGGCTGCCAGGGCCTTGGGCTTATTTTTAAACTAATGTTATACAATGTAAGGTTATTAAAGTATCAATATTATAAATTATTTCTAGCTTATGTGATAATAATTAAAATATAGCAAAATTAACTATAATATTTTATATCTGATAATGATTTCTTTTTTTTTACAAAGCGATACAATTTTTGCAAACTAATTGCAGGATTATGATTTTCAAAAAATCGATGTTTTTTTTAATTTTTTTCTGTATCTACATATATTTAAGAATACGCACAAGAAATTTCAAATCAATCCGGTAAATATTTTCGAAGTTACACGCACATTTGTAAAGACGTTTCGGTGCGCTTGGAAGTAGAAGTATAACTTTAAACGCGTTTTTCTCAGAATGGTGTTTTCAAAGTCGGTGACCACAATAACTCGAAAACGGCTGAACCGATTTGTCTAAAATTTTAATACAAGCTTCTTGAATATATTTTTCAGTGATTAATCTAAGATTCTATTTTTCCGATAAATACTTTTTTTTATAATATTATATATATATATTATATTCCTGGAAAAAGGGTATGAAGAGTAGACTGGCTTTGTGCCTGACGTATTAAAATATTTGTAATGATGGTTGTAGCTACTCCACTCGTTTATGAATTTGTCCCTGCGAACTTAGTTAGCTAAATTTTTAATATCGTTATCGGTGAAGTGTCCCGATATGTATAGTGGTTCAGCACAAGCTTGTTTAGCTCTTTTATCAGCTATTTCATTGCCTTGAATTCCTATGTGCGCTGGTACCCACATTATTTTTATTTCATTGGAGTTTTGGAACAGAACGGTTCTGATTCTTATTATAATGGGCGTTTCGTTTGATTAGGTGTGGACACCTTCAATGGCAGATTTGCTGTCAGAGCAAATAAGGGTTTTCCTATTATGTTGTGATGAAAAAAGTACTGCTTCTAGTAGGGCAGCGGCTTCGGCTGTAAATGCAGAGCAGTATGATGGAAGAGAGTATGCTGCGATGGTAGCACCTAGTATGTTTGTCACAGCAAATCCAGTACCGGTGTCTGATTTAGATCCGTCTGTATATAGTACCTCCCAACCTCTTTTGTGGTGATCTAGAATTTCGTTATGTAGTTGGTGATATTCACTATTGCTGGTTGCATTCTTAAGGTGATGTTGCAAAGTATTAATAAACGATGATGTAAGCTTAAAGCAGGATGGAAATGCCGCTGTTTCGACCAATGATGGAGTTGCAACGATATGTAGTTCTTTTGCTATCGTTAGAGCGCGGATTATGGTAGATCGTCTTTTGTTAGTTTTTAAGTTACTAAGAGCGTTCTGTACTTGTGCGAACAACAATTTGTTTGATATGGCTTTTTGCGCAATGCCCGTATATTGAAAGTCCATAGTCTATTTTTGACAGTAGTAATGCCTTGGTTATATTTACAAGTGTATTTGTATGACATAAGGAGTACTTAGAAGACATAAATTTTATAATGTTAAGTCTATTACATAAGCTTAGTCTAATATATTTACAATGTTCTTTAAATAACATATTTTTATTAAATATTAAACCTAATATTTTTAAGCAATTAGTGGAAAGGAGCACTGGTGTTTTCTGCAGATGTGAAAGGTGGTACATTTGCTTGTGGAGATATTGGCTCCAGATTCTTCAGACCATTTTCTGATTGCATTTAGAACTTTAAGAAATATTTGCTTCACTTGTTGTAAGTCTTTATTTTTGGTGAAGATAATTACATCATCAGCATAATCGAAATGGTGAATGGACGGACTTGAAGAGATTAAGGTGGTCACTTTGTTAAAAGCTATTATAAAAAGAGTGACCGATAATGGTGAGCCTTGAGGTATACCATTATATAGGTGATATATTCATGAATGATGTTTATTAGCAGAAATAAAAAATTTACGATGAGTCAAAAAAGATTTAACAATGTTATAGATTTTGGTACCAAATTTCCAACGCTTTAGTTCATCAAGTACTACATGCACCCCAATTTTATCGAAGGCCTTTTCAAAGTCTAAGCTTAATACGGAAATGTGATTACGAGTTGACATAGCTGTAGAGACAAAGTATTCAAAATAAAGTAGAGGGTCCATTACCCCTAAGACTTTTTGGAAACCGAATTGATGGGGGTCCATAAGGCCACTCGCTTATGCATACCACATGATTCGAAGTGATATAATTTTTTCTATAACTTTGGACACACAGGGGGGAAGGGAGATTGGTCTGTAATTTTCGATAAGATGAGGGGATTTGTTACGTTTGATGACGGGTATAATAGTGGCAATTTTCCATTGTTGCGGAAGAATTCAGGAATACAGGTTAACGAGTATATTTTTAAGAACAAGTGGGATATGTTTTAAAATGGGATACGATATTCTATCAGCTCCAGGCGTTTTTCCTGAAAGCGATGCAATTGTGGTATCAAATTCTATTGCAGCAATAGGTGAGTCAACCATAAAGGCTTTTGGAGGTGGTTATGGGTTGGTATAATTTTCATTTCAAACATTTTCTTTTTTAAGGGTAAATCTGTTATGAAAGTTGTGATCATTTGAAAGGGATGACCATGTTTGGCCAAACTTGTACTGTCTGGATATAATGTCTGGATATGATGTATACTAAATCGTTGAGTATCAGATGTCAGATATGTTATATCTGACCATATTTTCTTGGGGCTCGAGGACGGATTTATATTCTCCGTGATTTTTTCGAACGATTTACGTTTAGCTGATTTTAGCTCCTTTCTAAATACGGCAATGGCTTTTTTATAATTTACTATGTTGGTATCAGTCCTATTTTGTTTAAATTTAGACCACAGGTGCTTTTTGTTGTTTCTTAGATAATTTAGGTTGTTGGACCAATAAGGAAGTTTTGCTGAAAATTTTTTGGGGCTAGACTGAGGAATAGATAAATGTGTGGCAGAGAGAATAATCGATTTTATCGCAGAAGTTTCGGCATTTACATTTTTTATTAGACAGAGATGTGGAAAGAGATGAAAAGGTTGACCAACCTGCCTTTTCTGTAAGGAACTTGGGTCTGGGTTTCACATTATAGGTTTTAGGGATAGAAAGGAAAGTTATGATGGGAAAGTGGTCACTGTTGTGGAGATCATCGGTTTTATGAGTGGAAAGTTTAGGAGCTAATGTAGCTGAAGCTAGAACAAGAGCGGGATGAGTGAATGTTCCATGCGTCGAAAAATGCGTTGGCGCACCATCGCTAAGTACAATAAGGTCATGTAATAGTATTACGTCTTCCAATATTTCACCTCGTCTGTTTGAATTTGTGGAACCCCATAAGGGACTCCATGCATTAAAGTCACCTACTACTAGGATAGGGGTGATGATACAGTTTAACATAGTCGAAATATCTCTCACATTAAAGTTATGGTGGGGGGGCATGTAGCAATTAATAATTGTAATCTTAAAACCAATGTCTATCTCGAGAGCTAAACATGAGATGTTTGAGCTGATTTGGATACGTTTGTGGCTTATTGTTTTTTTAATAAAGAGAGCTATCCCTTGCTTACACGAAGTATTTTGTCTATTGTTGTGGAAGTAACTATAATATTTATTATGAGGATAAAAGGTTTTATTAAAGGGTAGATGAGTTTCTTGTA
Source organism: Ceratitis rosa (assembly GCA_037013455.1). Lineage (NCBI taxonomy): Eukaryota > Metazoa > Arthropoda > Insecta > Diptera > Tephritidae > Ceratitis > Ceratitis rosa. The sequence continues at coordinate 8,150,102 of JAWMAG010000013.1, forward strand.
TTGCTACAATTTCAGGAAAATATTCGTTAATTAGTATATTTAAATCTGGGTAATTATTTAATAGACCGTTCATATTCCATTGCAAAATTTGCATTATTCACTCTATCATTGGGGACTCCGTTGAAGGAGCTGTAAGTTGGGAGGGGTCTAATGCTGTAGAAGTAAGGTGAGAGAGTAGTGCGGACAACATTGTTTGTGTAGATGAGTCGTCGACCGATGCTGACATTGTTGCGTTGAGGATAGGCACTGTGGTGTTGTTTTCTTCGTTTCCTTTTTCTTTTTCGTTTTCGTTTGTTTGTTTGACTGGTATATTGTTATTGTTGTAGTTAGATTGATCGGCGTTGTTAAGGTTGTTGTTTTCTAGAACATTTGTTGTCTGTTTTTATTGTAATTATTTCTTTCATTTGTATATACTTGGGACATGACTTGCTGGAAGCTGGATGACTACCTGAGCAATTTGCGCAAAATTTTCGTGAACAAGGCGAAGGAGAGTGGGGTGGGAGTGCACATTCGTCACAAACAGGGGCATTTGTATTGCATCGTTTGGTCGTGTGTCCAAGAAGTTGACAAGACTAACATCTCATAGGATCGTCGTAATATTGTCTTACCTTTGTAGTATACCATGAGATTTCAACTGTTTCGGGTAGACGGTACATGTCAAACGTAAGAAGAATAACACCACTTGGAGTTGGTATATTGTTATTATATTTAGGGAATTTAAAAATTGTTATAACACCCTGTTCTTTCAAATTATCTATGATTTCTTTATCTGGTACTTCGTTTAGGTATGGTGCGTAAACTGTACCTTTTACACAATTAAGATTTTTGTGGTGGTCACACTTTATTTCGCAGATTCCGAGTAATGATTTGGTGAATATGAACTTTTCGGCAATATGAGTGTTTTTTACGAATAGCAACAAACTGCCATCTCTCAGTTCAAATATATTAATAATTTCATAGCTTATGTTTTTTAAAGCTTTATGCACAGCAAACGAAGAGAATTTACTCAAGGGCTTAGCTGTATTCACAGCACTAACTACCAAATATTCGGGGTTGTCTTTTTTCACTGTTTTTAAAATGGGAAAATCTTCTATTAAAATATGTTTAGCTTTTTTCTTTTTTGGTTTTGAACTTGAAGATAGCAGGGCAAACCTGTTATACCCAAGGGGGGGGCGCCTGGGAGGCATTGTTTCTTTTCTTTTTTTACCACCAATAAATGTATAGTTTTATCAAAAGAAAAATAGAAAAAGTATATAGCGCACTATGCGAACGAATTAGGAAAAACGACGAATATCAGTCGATGACTGAATTACATTAAATTAAATGAAAGAAATAAAATATCCTCTATTTGGACCGGTTTGCAAAAAAATCACTCGCCAACTCAATATTTCGTTCATGTATATCAAAGGCTACCCAAAGCCTGAACATATTCCATTGGTTTTAGGTATAAAATCAGTAAGCTAAATTATGTTGCAAACGAGAATGTAATATTTATTTAAATTTCTTTTGCTATAACTATAAAAACTATTTTCTATTTAAATATATTTAAATATATATTGTTACCTTTCACCTTTTTATCTAACACTTTAACCTTTGTGTATGCTGAGATTGTTTTCACAATTTAAAATAATGTTTATAAAAAATTTAGGTTTGTTCGCAAGAAATATGGAGCTTCTTGAAAATAACCATTTGCGCACAACTGTGCGTCAAAAAAAATAATTAAAACAAAATAAAATATAAAATTAAATGAAACAAATATAAATTAAAATGACAAATATAAATAAATCAAATAAAGTTTGTTGTATTTTTTTGTTCTGAAATCGTTGTTAGTCTGCTGGAGTACGCATACCTATTTTTTGTGGCTTTCTAGTGTATGCAATTCCTAATGTTGCTTTTATGTCGTTTTCTTACCGATTGACTGTCTTTTGGGGTTGGGTCTACTAAGAAATTTCCAGAGGGAGTTTTAGAATTTCGCACGACACCGCAAGTAAGATTTCATTTATAAAAACATTTTTTCTTTTGCTACAGAATGGAAAATTTATTCATAAATTCAGATCAGTAAGACTGCTTTGTTCATTTAATTATGTATTAATATTGGCTTAACTATCTTACTGTTAATTTTAACGAACATATTTAATTTATTTATTTTTCTTCCGGACGTGCGATCTCCATAATGGCCGAAAAATTTAAATTTCTTTGTGCTAATGGCTCGTCTTCCTCGGTTTCATATTCATCTTCTGCTTTGTTGAAATCTAAACGTCTTCTTCTCAAGCCTCTTATTGTTGATGTGGGAGTCGGAACGTACTCCATCATTATTATTGGCGTGCTGGTTTTTATGGGAGTTGAAAACGTCTCATGTGCCGGTGAATCGAGACTTTGCTCTGAGATGTCTGAATATGGCGTAAGAGGTGGTGTAGAGCAGACCTCCCTGCCCGGAAGCAAAATATTGAGTACTTCAACTCCCTGCCCAGTAAGATCATATGCAGGCGGGGAAGGAGGTCTAGAATGTATGACTCCTTCTGCATCAACCCATTCGCCAGTCGATAAAATTCGGCGTCTATAATATACTTCTTCTTCTTCTAATTCAGATGACGGCGAACCTCTTAGTGGATCATTTTCTTTGTCATCCGGCGAAGCAGGGGGTCCGCAAAGAATAACTCCTTCCTCTTCTACCCACTCGGTAGTTGACAAATCAGATCTTATCATATTAGTGAATCTTGTACACCGAATGCAGTAGATGATCGGATCTTCGTTATTACATTCCGGGCAAAAATTTTCCATGTTTTTATTTTCTTCTAAAATTTGATTTCGCAATCGTGACACAATCGTTCGGCTTCTGAACAGTTTTTGATTATTACGCCGATATGGTGCTCCTTTTATACTTTTTCTCTCCCTGCAGATACTGCATTTTTTCAAAGCGGATTTTTATTTTACCCTTTTCCGCCATTTTGAAAACTCTTTCTTTAGAAATGACAACAAAAATATATTGCGGTCAATGTTAAAAACGCGTACCTGCTTTATTTTTGAGCTGTCAATTTAAATTCTTTAAAACTAAATTATTATAAAATAAAATATTGATTATTTTAAATGTGTTGTGTTATTTTAAATTGTTGTCTAGGGCGAAACGGAAATTATTATTTTATTTTAATTTAGCAAAAAAGAGGATAAGACCACCAAAAAACAAATAAAACATTACAAAGCAATCATTTATCGCGGCCGATGATGTTGATCGGGGTATGAAAATTTCAGTCGGTCATAAATATTCGAGATATGCGGATCTTTACAAACGAACATAAGATTTTTGTATACAGAGATTTTAGAAAAACTATATTTATCAAAAATTATAAAGTAAGGAGTGATGATGCTACTTATATATATTTTTTGTAATTTGTGAGACCTTCTTTCTGGACGATGCTTGTCATTTTGTAAAAATAAAAAACTTCCTGCGATTGTCCTTTTTAATATTGGATGACTTAATGATAATTTGATTGAATTTATACTGACAAGAAATTAAAATAAAAAAAGAAAAAAAAATAATAAAAAAAAACAAAATAAGTAAAAATAAAATGAAATAAAAAAATAAATAAAAAGAAATTAAATAAAATAAAAATAATAAAATAAAAAAATACAATAAATTAGAATAAAATATAATACACTAAAATAATAAAATACTTCAATAGCAATCTTGGTGAGAGAGGATATGAAAATGTTTTAATTCATTGACGCTTCTAAATGATAGTGAAAGAACATAATTCAGAAATAACTACATCATATATATAAAATAACGTTTGTATTAATCATTATACTAATTAAACATTTATTATTGTTTTATTATATTTTTCTATTTGTATACGCTCTTCGTCAGATATTTCTCATTTCTATAAATAATTTTTTTTAATATAAAATTAATGGTAGTTATGATAATTTAGACATAATAAAAGATATTTGTATAAATTCTTTTAAATATTATTTATTTCTGGGGTAAATACCGAAATAAGTAAACTGTCAAATTTTATTCATTTAGTCATTTCAAAGTATGAGCGTGCGTACATACATATATATGTATATATGTACATATATGTAAGAATAATAAGAACAAGTACGCATGGACATACATACGTACATACATATCTATTCGCTCGGGAATTCATTTGTACATGCATACATACTTTCCATGCTTACTCATATACATACATATGTATATACCATGCTGCAACTAGCCATCTTACATACCTTCCGTCCATAGCAACCTATCTTATGAGAGCGCCATGTAAGTGAATAGTTGTCACCACTTGCCGATGCCGTTACTGACGGTCTTATAGTATTTTTAAAGGAATATTAAGTAATCGAAGAAAATGCGTAGTTTTTTTCCAAAGAAATGAAAACTAAATTCGTAATTAATTATTTTTTACCACATAGATCATGTGGCATTTATATTCGAACATATAAATAATGAAATTTGTTGACGAAATTATAAACTTGTTTAAAAGTATGCAAACACACTGGCAGCTCCTCCGCATTCCGCCGCTGTCAGCAGCGTCGATAACTCGTGTACGCATATCGCTCTTCCATTCGGGTGTTATGGACGGAAGGTATGTAAGATGGGTAGTTGCAGCAGAAGTCGAACATTTCGTTGCTTGTTTATTTCCATCGCACTGTTCGATATTTTTGGTGGCTTAAGTCTCTGGGGAATTAATTGCAAAGTATTTTTAGGATACGCCGGTTGAAAATGGCAACAGCCAGACTGCCACTGTCTGTGTGCTGCGGAAATTTAATGAGAGAAGTACCTTAATTTGGACTTATGATCCAATACCAAGGAAGACAAATAATCTTGGTAGGCGAGTTACTCTTAATGGAAACCCAGAATTGCTGAAGAAGGTTAAGAAATAGACCATAATTACATTTCAGGCAGTATAGATATCTTAGATAAAATATGTTGTGTATAATAGTTTTCTAGGCTTCGTGTGTTTCACGAACTTACACACGAGCGTATACGAATACTGCAGGTAGCTCAATATAAATGGTGTGTCCCAAAAATAATCGAACTTTATATTTAAATCATACAACATACAGCGCCATCTATAGAAAATTTGCAACATTAAAAAGATACATTCATCCTCTTTCAAACGCACCTAACTTCATGTAAGTCGGATGACAGATGTAAAAGTTTTTTTTTTTTTTTAATATATATATTCGCAATAATAAAACATAATTTAGATACATACGTATTTATACATATACTAACTTATGCTTATTTACAAAAACAAAATCGTTACATCAATTAAGTAATATTGTTGAATGATTTGTTTTAAATTAATTTCTAAAGGGGAGATCTAGAACATGATGTCTTTTAAGTCTTGTGATTTCATTAGTTTCGTCCAATAACGAAATAGCTAGTATATTATCATGATAGCTAATTCTGTGTAGATATGCTGTGCTGAATCTTTTGATTTCTTTTTTTATAAAAGGAATACTTAAGTCTGAATGAATGGCTTTATTTGTAATGAACCAGGGAGCATTTGTGATCAATCTTAATGTTTTAGATTGATATCTTTGTAGTATTTCTATATTTGAATTTGATGATGTGCCCCAAAGTTGTATGCCATAGGTCCACACAGGTTTTAATAGCATTTTGTATAATAGCAATTTAGTTTCGAGAAATAGTGATGACTTAGGTCCAAGTAACCAATATAGTTTTCTAGTTTTTGTTTTAAGTTGTTTATTTTTAGCTTGAATATGGCTTTTCCATGTTAGCCGTTTGTCTAAATACAAACCTAAGTATTTGACGGTGTCACTTTTTGGGATCGTATTGCCATAGATATGACAAGGAGGGCAGTCACTTCGCCTTAGTGTGAATAGCACATGTGCAGATTTATTTGTATTGACCTTTATTTTCCAGCAATCTAACCAGGACTGAATTTCATTCAGTTCTTTTTGGACTAGATTAGAAGCTTCTATTGGAGATGAGTTTGATGCCAATATAGCGGTATCGTCAGCGTATGTTGCAATAAATACGTTTTCAGTTTCTGGCATGTCTGATGTAAAGATTGTGTATAGAATTGGTCCAAGGACACTTCCTTGTGGTACTCCAGCTTTAATGTATTTTATGGAAGAGGTTTCATCGTTAACTTTCACATAATAAGATCTATTGCTGAGATATGACTTAAGAACGAGATAAATTTCTGAGGGGAAAATTTTTTTCATTTTATATAACAGTCCACAGTGCCAAACTTTATCGAAAGCTTGTTGTATATCTAGAAAAACACAGCTGAACAGTATTCTTTTTATTTCAAAAGAGTCAATAATGTAATTTACTACTCGGTGACATTGCTCAGGTGTACCATGTTGTCGCCGAAAACCAAATTGATGTTCAGGTATTACATTATTTTTTTTAAGTATTGGTGAAATTCTACGTAGAAATATTCTCTCAAATATTTTTGAGAATAGTGCCAATAAGCTGATGGGCCTATATGAAGCTATTTCGTTTTCAGGTTTGTTAGGTTTGGGAACCATCACAATTTCTGCACATTTCCACTGCGTAGGGAAATGGTTTAACCTTAATATGGAATTGTAAATATATAAGCGTTAGGAACATAATGCCTTTTTTTGGTAAACACTTAGCTACTTTAGCATCAATTTTGTCATAACCTAGAGATTTGGTTTTGTTGAGTTTTTCGATTTCAATACGAATTTCATCAGGTCTTATATGTTTGGGCGGTAATGACAATTGACATGGGGCATCAAGAAACTGAAGAATCTCGGCATCATTGCCATTGCTGATTGTATAGGGGGTTAATGTTGTTTCTAAATGTTTTGCATATGCATCAGCCTTGCTCATATCAGATCTACACCATGCACCATTGCAATCCTTTATAGGTACATTTCTCTTTTTTGGCCGTTTTAGATACTTCGTGGCTTTCCATATTTTGTAGTAATCGTTATTATTGTCATTTAAGTTATCAATGTAATCTGAGATCGATTTATTTCTAAATTCATTCATTTTTTCTTTAAGTACACTTGTGGCTTTATTTAATATTGTCTTATCCGCTGGGTTTCTAGTCGTTTGCCATTTCTTTCGCAACTTTCTTTTTTGTCGTATTAATGCTCTTATATCTAAAGATAAATGTGCACAGGTACGAGGTCTAAAAGTATCACTAGTATTATTGTTTGGTGCAGATGCAAAAGCTGCTTGATGAATCAATGAGGTAAACGTTTCAACTGCACTGTCGAGTTCTACTGGACTTTTGATTGAAATCTTGAGCTCCACATTTTCTGTTATCTGGTCCTGAAAAGTACTGATTTGACTTTGGTTATTTAACGCAGTATACTTTTTTTGCTTTGTATTAATAAGAGTGCTATAATTAATAATAACTGGCGAGTGGTCGGAGCTTAGTTCCTCAGAGCTCAAGATATCTAGCAATGGAGTTTGAATTCCATTATATACAGCAAAATCTAGCAGATCAGGAATTTTTAGTGGATCAGTTGGCCAGTAAGTAGGTTCACCAGTGGATAGAGTTTTAAAATTATTCTTTATAATGCACTTATAAAGTTCTCGACCTTTTGGGTTGGGAATACGTGATCCCCACCATGGATGTTTAGCGTTATAATCACCGCCTACCAGAAATCTATCGCCAAGGGAATTAAAAAAATTTTCTTGGAGGAGAATGTAAGGCATATATATGTAAGTCTATATTATTACATTTCACTTTTACTCCAGCAGCTTGTATTGACGATGTTTGAGTTGCTTCAAGTATTTCATATTTTAAATTTGATTTGACTAGAACAGCACAACCAGCGTGAGCCCTGTTGGTGGGATGATTAGTAGCGACTGTGTCGTAATTTTTAATGTTAAAGAATGTTTGGTTTGTGAAATGGGTTTCTGAAACCAGCATTATATCTATATAATTATCTTTTAAAAATATTTCAGTTTCCTGTACATGACGAGATAAGCCATTGGCATTCCATATTGCTATTCTTAAGTCTACTTGCATAGTTTTTTAATGAGCAGTGTCATCATATTAAGAAGTGTGTTTGTTAGTTCAATTTGTTTAGAAATTAAACGCTCAATATTTTCCATTGTTTTTTGTCCATTTATCTCATTGCTATTGTCTTTACCTGTTAGCACATTAGCATATGTCTGCTTGTTGTTGCTTGTGTTATTTGCGCTATTATTGGTGTTTTGAAAATTTATGTTTTCACTCTCTTTCGCACGATTAGAAAAATTCGGCATCTTTCTAGTGAGTTGTTGATAAACGGTGCAGCCTTTGTATTGTAGTTCGCAGTGTGGTGTTGTTGGCAATGAGCACATGTTGGCATAGTGACTTTTGGTTTTGTGCATTCGGAAGTTGGGTGCATTTGTCCACATTTTACGCATTTAAAAGGTTTTCTACAATATGTTTTGGTGTGTCCAAATTCTTGACATCGGTAGCATTGAACCAAGTCACTTGTTTGCCTAGGAGGTTCTACTTTAATTATAGCATTATTTAAATGCTTTAAGTTATATATTTCTTTGTTGTTGGTATTTGGCTCCAAATCAACAAAAAACATTGACAAAGGTTGTTTTGTTATTCTACTTTTGATATTAACAACATTTCTTACTTGATGTCCTAATTGAGTAATCTCATTTTTAATATCTTCAACTGGGGTTGAAAAGTGTAAGCCTTTAAGAATTATTCTATATGACCGTTCTTGCTTAGGTTGATACGTATGATAACTTATATTTCCTTCTTCTAGTTGCTTTACAATTTTCCTATATGAATCTATGTTATTAATTGACAGTCTAATCTGCCCATCTTTAAATGATTTATAACTAAATTCTTCCTTAGGAATTAATGTAGAAATAGAACTTATCATTTCACTTATATTTACTACTCCGGCTATGATTAGGGGGGGTGGCTTTGGGATACTTGGCATTGTTGCCTCGTTCGCTTCAGTGTTGTTGTTCACCGTGGATTGTGGTGGATCATCGTCGTCACTTAATGTTTCAAACCGGTTTGGCTGCTTAAGAATTTGTTTTTTATGTTCATAAAGTTCAGGGGGCTCATCGCTGGCACGTTTTCCATTTCTTTTTGTAACACTTTGCCAATTGAAGAGAGTTTTTTCACCCACTGCATTCATTTCGCGACTTGAAATTGTTGTTAGCAAATCAACTTCGATATTCACTGTTTATTTAGTAATCTCAATTAAGCACGTCTGTTCACTAGCACAGTTCATAAGAGACTGAGTTGTAAAAGTGACAGCCATTTCAATAAAACCAAAAGTGTGCTAATGGTTCCAAAAGTAAAATGGAACAAAGAGCAAATATAAAATTTTGTATCAAACTTGAAAAAAAATTTGCTGAGACATACGAATTAATGAAAAAAGTTTATTGTGATGATTGTATGAGTCGTACGCAAGTTTATACGTGGTTTACACGATTTAAAAATGGTCGTGAGGATTTAAATGACGACCCTAGAGCAGGACGTCCAGAAACTAGTAATCGTGCTGAACTGGTGGAAAAAGTCTGTGAAATCATTGGTATCGATGCAAATTTTACTACAAGAATGTTGGCTGAAGAATTGAATACGAGTTAAAACACCATTTGGAAAATTTTAACTGATGATTTGGGGAAAACAAAGGTCTGTGCGCGATTTGTTCCACATAAATTAAATGACGACCAAAAAATCGCTCGCGTGGAGCATTGTAAAGACGTTATTGAAACTGCTGAAAACAATCCAGACTTCCTTGATTCGATCGTAACTGGTGATGAGACATGGTGTTTTAAATATGACCCTGAAACTAAGCGTCAATATGTTGAATGGAAGTCCAAAGGCGAGCCAAAACCAAAAAAATTGCGTTTTCAGAAGTCTCGAATCAAGATAAAGTTGATTACTTTTTATGATTCAAAGGGTATTGTCCACAAGGAATTTGTTCCAGAAGGTCAAACTGTTAATGGAAAATACTATTTAGGTGTTTTACATCGTTTGTGGAAAAGAATCGGTCGTGTTAGAATAGAATATCCAGCAGGAAAACAGCTGTTTTTATTGCACGATAATGCACCACCTCACAAGACCAAAAAAGTGAACGAATTTTTAATGAAAAAAGGGATTTATCTCATCGACCATCGTCCGGATTCGCCTGATCTATCACCATGTGATTATTTTTTATTTCCAAAACTGAACACCAAGATGAAGGGAGCATTTTGTGATGATATCCCAGCCATTCAAGCAGCCGTAACCGAGGTACTGAAGAACATTTCTATAAATGACATAAAAAAATCAATGCATGCGCTGGTTGATCGTTCCAAACGTTGTGTTGAGTCAAATGGAACCCCTATTTTGAATAAATAATAACTTTCAAAGATAATATAATGTGTATTTTACTATTTTATATCCAAAAAGTTCGGTTATTTTTGGGACACACCGTGTATGCACATACATATGTTCTGCGGAGGCTGCCATAGCCGAGTTGGTAGCTGTTTACTTTTAAAGACATTTGTGGAGCAACTTTGACAAAGCTCGAGGTATCGAGGAAGGTGGCGCTCATTTGAGACCATGCATTTAACTGTTTGAAAAGTGGCTGCCGCAGTATTCTCATAGAGTTTATCAATGTTTACAACCTGTGTTACTTCGTATTCGGCATATAGACTTCAACTTCAACTCGAACTGGATTTATCTAAACGACTTGCTCGTCTTAAAGCTGAATTTGATAACCCGTTTCCTAAAATCTATTGACTGCTTTCTTATAACTTGCTGCATAATATTTCAGAGCAGATTCGAATGAAATTGTTTGTATTAATTAGTTTAAAGAGGAAATATAGTAAACTAAATTTGGTAAAGGGCTATTGAATAAGAATTTCTATTCGCCTGTTGGCACCCCAGAATCGTATTAAATCTTTTTTTTTTTAATAGAAATTTTTTTGTTAGTAACCCTATTTATTTTTTTTTTGTATTACCATGCAATAGATTTTTTTAGTTTTTTAATAACTTCTTTTAGTGGAAAGAGTATCGCTGTAAATTGGATCCTTTGATAGTGGAAAAAAAATTAACCAAATTGGTAGAAAGAGGGTATGATTTATTGATTTCAACATATTATCGGGTATATCCCAACGCCTCGTATTCCGATTTCGATAGTTCTTGCTGTAAAAGGATGGAAAATAGTAGGCAGTTAATTTCCCAGAAATTTGGAAAATAATTTCACCAGAGGATTAGGATTAATTTCTTTTTTTTAGTCTTTCTTATTCCAATGCCCCTGCGTTTCATATTATATGCAAAAGCGGATAGCTTTTTTCATCTGAGAGCAGCTCACCATAAAGATAATTATTATTTTTATTAATTTGATCAAAAAGAGACTTAAGCCACCAAAAATATCAAACAGTGCAGAAGAAATAAACGAGCAACGAAATGTTTGACGAAATGAAACTAAAATTGAGAAGCAAGCTCGAGAAATACTGAAACGAAATATGAACGAAAATCACGACTCCAGCAAAATTGGGAGAACTTCCACATTCAGATATTCTGAAAGAAATTTAACAAAATTCGCTCATTCGAGAGAAAGAACACATTAATGGTGGCAGCATTCAATTATGAATAAATTATCTTTGCATTTCCATATATGGTAAAATAGTTTCACCGAATCACATTAGTATTATAAAAGCGGATGAAGGTTGTTGTAAATTTCAGATTTCCTTGCAAGTTTTTCTAATATGTTTAATGTTATTGATCGTTAATGTAGATTAGTGTAGTGATTATCCTATTCACATTTTCACGTTTTCTGTTAATAAAATTTTGGCAGCGAAAATGCGATTAATCTGTGAACATATCTCACATTTAGCTCCTTCGGTGTGACATGGGCTCATTCGAGGAAACGATATATTTCAAAAAAAAAAAAAACAAAAAAAAACAATTATACTAAATGCAATATTTTTAATAATTGTATTTGCGGCCATGATATTAACTTTTGTTAAAAGTTTTTAGTGAGCGAGAGGCCTGGTTTGTTTGTATGAACTGAATATTTTGTCCTTATACAACAAAGAAAAAGATCCACACATCTCCTCATCAGACTTCTTATGGCAGGGATCGAACCAACGGATCCTGACTTAACAGGCGAGTGCTCTACCACTGTTGTTGTATTATTCAATTCATTATTAACCAACAACTATTAAGCGCGGTAATTTAGCAGTTAGTTAGTTTTGAAGTCCTCTATACTTTCAGGCGTTAATTGACTAGAATTAATTGAATAAAATGAAAAAAGATAGTTGGAAATAATCTTGTATTCAAAAATATATATATCTACAAATACTAAAATCAAAAGGTTTTTTTTGCAGGCGATTTGACGGCTGACAAGATCACTGAGTCCCAATACTTTCATCGAATTTTAGTGGAAGAATTCTTTGTGATAGCCATCCACAACTTCAATACATTGATAAAAACCAAGGCGTTCGAAAACATCAACTACGAATAGACCTGCAACTCTTCTAAACTCTGCCGCAGATAGCTATGTGGTGAGGTAGCCATTCTTTTGAGCAGTTAAATGCATAGCCTCAATTGAGTTTCCATTTCCTCGATGCCTCTAACTTTTTTTTCGCTACAAAAGGCCTTTCTATTGAGAAACTTTTCTTTTCTTTACATTTCATCATATAAAAGTACTCACAGTTCCAAAAGGTAGATAAGATTGAGTGAGCGAGAGCATTGTGCGTATGCGTATGCTTATGCTCATGCGTATTGTTCTTACTTGCTTACTTTACTGACGTAGACACCGCTTACGGGATTATAGCCGAGTTAACAACATTGCGCCATTCTTTTCTTCTTTTTGCTGTTTGGCGCCAATTGAGGATACCAAGTACAGCTAGGTCCTTCTCTACCTGGTCTTTGCAAAGGGGTCGAGGTCTTCCTCTTCTTGATGCGCTGAACTATGTCAATGTCGCCGTATAACTCGTGCAGCTCATCATCTGCGACATTCGCCGTTGCCAATACGCAACCAGTAGATTAGAAAGAGACTTTGACACTGCCTTAGCTCAACGTTGTATTTTCGAATTTGAAGAGAAAGGGGAGAAAAAACCAAAAAAAAAGAAAAAAAATATATATGTAAGTATGTATTCAAACATTATTTACATATATAATATAATTGGCGCTTTATAACTGCTGAAGTTTTTTTCAGCCGAGCTTCCCCTCCTATTTATGAATATGATCTGCGTCTTGATGTTTTCCAACAAATGTAGAGACCTAGACTTAATTCTAAACTACCTCGAAAACATCTGACAAATTTTTATGAGAAGCTTTTATTTCATGTCAGAAACACAATTGAAGGGCGTGACATTTCCAGCCGAATGACGATCGCAATTAGAAAATATTAAGTAAATTTTTTTTACATGGATTTTCTATAATTTTGGATGTTGGTCGGGTCAGAACTAAAACCCACTGACAGTCTCGACTGCCCTGAATCGATTATGGAAGGTCGCGGTTATAGTTGCCTCTTACACTAAACAGCTGCTATAGATTACATAGAAAATAGAGAAGGAATTTACTTATTTATTTAAAGTAATTAGTTCTTGATGCAGAAATAAGACTTGGAAGATAAATGCTGGTGGAATGAGTATTAAAATCTTTGCTCAAACATTGGTTTTGCACGAACACAATAAAAGGGGTCTAGATGATCTTAAAGGGATGATAACACCTCTAATCAATTCAGTTTAAAATAATCTTCAAACATCGATTTACGACTATGCGGTAAATACCAATTAACTTCCAACCACTGGATCTAAAGCAATATCAAGGTAACTGAAAAATCATTACATGAAACTAAACAAAATCGCTGATCACCGATAGGTCAATAACAAATTTTCTCTTTCGTTAAATCGCGACACTGGCCAATTATAAAATGCTAATAAATCCATTTATTGTAAGTTTGTGTTTAACAAAATGTATGTAATATTCAATTCTTACCGCGTTATATTGTCTCTACTATAATTTTTAAACAAAAAGTTAAACAAAATCTTATTTATAACAAAATGTCTTTAAAACAAACATTGAAATACCTCCAATAATGCCTACTCTTCTCAATGATCAAAATCTTTATATTCTCCCTCTTTTCCAAGAATTTTGTTTAAATATGGGAATATAATTCCATAAAAGCAACATCTCTTGCTAAGGCAGCGTGTGGGAAAGGGACAATTGCTTACTTACGACACCTGTATATTATTTCATCATGTATAAATATATGGAAAACACATGATATGATAAATTTCAAAAATATTTATTTGCAAATTATAAGGTATTAATAAATAAACAAAAAATGTTGATATTATTTTTTGATAATACGAGTATATGCTGCATGCTTACATCTTTCTCGCATAGGCTTTATCAAGTTTACATTTATTTTGCATGTTTTCTCTCACTTTACATACAATCTTGCTCATTCTGCTATTTTGAGCACGATTTCTGTCTAACTTTTCTTATTTTCTCTCACTAAGATTGCTATTAAAATTTTACTTCTGTCTGACCTGCACATTAATTCTTTTTATTTTATTTTATTTTATTTTATTTTTTTTTACTTTATTTTATTTTATTTTATTTATTTTATTTTTTTTTATATTTTATTTCATTTATTTTATTGCATTAGTTTTAGTTTATTTTATTTTATTTAATTTTATTTTATTTTATTTTGTTTGATTTTATTTTATTTTATTTTATTTACTTTTTTTTTATTTTATTTCATTTATTTTATTGCATTAGTTTTATTTTATTTTATTTATTTAATTTAATTTTATTTTATTTTATTTTATTTTATTTTATTTTATTTTATTTTATTTTATTTTATTTTATTTTATTTTATTTTATTTTATTTTATTTTATTTTATTTTATTTTATTTTATTTTATTTTATTTTATTTTATTTTATTTTATTTTATTTTATTTTATTTTATTTTGTTTTATTTTATTTTATTTTATTTTATTTTATTTTATTTTATTTTATTTTATTTTATTTTATTTTATTTTATTTTATTTTATTTTATTTTATTTTATTTTGTTTTATTTTATTTTATTTTATTTTATTTTATTTTATTTTATTTTATTTTATTTTATTTTATTTTATTTTATTTTACTTTATTTATTTTATTTTTTTATTTTATTTCATTTATTTTATTGCATTAGTTTTATTTTATTTGATTTTATTTTATTTTATTTTATTTTGTTTGATTTTTGTTTATTTTATTTTATTTTATTTATTTTATTGCATTAGTTTTATTTTATTTTATTTAATTTTATTTTATTTTATTTTATATTATTTTATTTTATTTTATGTTATTTTATTTTGTTTTATTTTATTTTATTTTATTTTATTTTATTTTATTTTATTTTATTTTATTTTATTTTATTTTATTTTTATTCATTTTATTTTTTTTTTTATTTTATTTCATTTATTTTATTGCATTAGTTTTATTTTATTTTATTTAATTTATTTTACTTTATTTTTATTGTATTTGTCTTATTTTATTTTCTTTTCAGTATAAATTCAATAATAGTATCGTTAGGACATCCAATATTGTAAAGGACAATCACAGGCATTTTTTTTATCTTTTTTCAAAATAAAAAGGATCGACCAGATATGGTATCTTAAATATATAAATCAGTTCTACGTAGTAATGAAAGTGAAAGGAGATTATGTATGTAGAAAGTTTTCTAGAAAAAGTACCCAATTTATAAAGTATAAAATACTTTTTAAGTTAATTTTTGTTAGATATATGTTTGTTCTAAATTTATACATATATACAAATCTTATGCTCGTTTCTTAATCTCCGCATATCTCAAATAGTTACCAACCGACTGAAATTTTCATTCCGCTACCGAATCCAGCTCCCGAGATAAATGCCTGCTCCGCTCTGTTTAATTTTTTTGTCGCTTAATTCTTTTTTTGTCAAACTAATAGAAATAATAATTTTCCTTGTATTGACCGTTTCGCACTAAACACATCTTTGTGGGTACCAGATCTGAAATAATCCATATTTTATTTTTAATTAATTTAAATGTGTAAGTCGCCTGATCTCTAGTAAACTAAGAAAAAGTTATTGTGTGGACTTATATTTTTTTCACGATGTTTACTCGGCAACCAAACATCGAAATAAAATTGCCGAGTACCGAACAATCTAAGTGACCGATGAGATCAGAAAATTTACTGCAGGTAGGCATTTTTAACATTGACCGCAATCATTGTTGTCATTTCTAAAGAAAGGATTTTCAAAATGGCGGAAAAGGGTAAAATAAAAATCCGCTTTGTAAAAATGCAGTATCTGCAGGGAGAGAAAAAGTATAAAAGGAGCACCATATCGGCGTAATAATCAAAAACTGTTCAGAAGCCGAAGGATTGTGTCACGATTGCGAAATCAAATTTTAGAAGAAAATAAAAACATGGAAAATTTTTGCCCGGAATGTAAAAACGAAGATCCCAGCATCTGCTGCTTTCGGTGTACAAGATTCACTAATATGATAAGATCTGATTTGTCTGCTACCGAGTGGATAAAAGAGGAAGGAGTTATTGTTTGCGGACCCCCTGCTTCGCCGGATTACAAAGAAAATGATCCACTAAGAGGTTCGCCGTCATCTGAATTAGAAGAAGAAGAAGTATATTATAGACGCCGAATTTTATCGACCGGCGAATGGGTTGATGCAGAAGGAGTCATACATCCTAGACCTCCTTCCCCGCCTGCAGATGATCTTACTGGACCACCTCTTTCACCATATTCACACATCTCAGAGCAAAGTCTCGATTCACCGGCACATGAGACGTTTTCAACTCCCATAAAAACCAGCACGCCAATAATAATAATGGAGTACGTTCCGACTCCCACATCAACAATAAGAGGCTTGAGAAGAAGACGTTTAGATTTCAGCGAAGAAGAAGATGAGTATGAAACCGAGGCAAACGATCCATTAGCAAGAAGGCGTTTGAGCTTTCTGGCCATGGTGGAGTTTGCACACCCGGAAGAAAAATGAATTAATTAAATATGCTCCCTAAAATTGAAAGTAAGATAGCTAAGCCAATATTAATAATACATAACAAATTGTATCAAAGCAGTCTTACTGATATGAATTTATGAATAAAATTTCCTTTCTGAAAAAAATGAAAAAATGTTTTAATAAATGAAATTGTACCGCAAGAAATCGTACCTGCGGCGTCGTTGGAAATTTTAAAATTCCCTCTGAAATTTTCTTAGCAGACCCATCCCCGAAAATCAGCCAATCGGTAATAAAACTGCATAAAAGCAACATTAGGAATGGCATACACTAGAAAGCCTTAAAAAAGGCAGACTAACAACGATTTCAGAACAAAAAAATACAACAAACTTTATTTAATTAATGTTATTTTATTTTATATTTGTTTTATTTTAATTTATTTTATTTTTTTTCTTTATTTTATTTTCTTGAGGCACGGTTATCATGCGCAAATGGTTATTTTCAAGAAGCACAACATTATTTTAAATTGTGAAAACAATCTCAGCATACACAAAGGTTATAGTGTTAAATGAAAAGGTGAAAGGTAACAATATATATTTAAATAGAAAATAGTTTTTATAGTTATAGCAAAAGAAATTTAAATAATTATTACATTATCGTTTGCAACATAATTTTGCTTACTGATTTTATACCTAAAACCAATGGAATATGTTCAGGGTAGCCTTTGACATACACGTACATATGAACGAATTTTTGTGCTGGCGAGTGATTTTAATGCAAACCGGTCCAAATAAAGTATATTTTATTTCTTTCATTTAATTTAATGTAATATGTTATATAATATTTTATATTATATTTTATTTAAGATTATTAGTTTAATATATTTAATTTATTATTATTTTTCTTTTAATATAATTTACTTTCACTTAATTTTATTTCAATTTATTTTTTAATTTTATTTTAATTTACTTTTTTTATTTCATATGATTTTATTTTATTTTAGTTCATTTGATTTCATTTTATTTATATCATTTTATTTCATCAATATTTATTTAATTTAATTTTTATATGTTTACTTTTCATTTTTATTTTATTTCAAATTATTTAAATTTATTTTACCCTATTTCATTTTGTTTCACTTGTTTATATAATTTTATTTTATTTTATTTGGTTTTTTTTTTGTAATTATTTTTAATTATTTCTTATTGCTTCATATTACTATTTTTTTACTTTATGAATGTTTCGAATGTTGAAATTTTTTCCCATCATTGTTTTGAATAAGTCTTTTCATTACCAATTGTTACATTCGGCTATGGCAAAAAATATATCTTAATTCTTAGCCACGCGTATGAATGTATGTATGTATGTATGTATTTATATATATATATATATATGGCTATGCCATTTGGAAGTTAAGATTGAGTTTGTAAAATTTTATGAGCATAAAATTAGTTCTGGTTAATTTTGCCATAAAAAGATAATAATAAAATATTTTTACTTCTGTTTGTTTGTCAGTTCCTTTGTGTTCGAAACCGCATTCGACGGACTTAGAACTATGTGGCAGATTAAACCCTTTAATGTAATTTCTTGGAAGTAGAGACAACAGTTTAGTTAATTGCTAAAAACATGAATATAACTAAGTACATACACACACAATAATTGGAAAGGGCTTGCGAAAGAAGGAGCTCAGTTACAAGAAAACAAGAAACAAATGCTGTCTTCCGCCATTTCGCAAATAATAAATTCAAATTTTATTTTGGTGATGCTTTTTTTTTGCTTTTTAAGACAAGATCACTTATCTGGAAAATCGGTTAAGTGGGAGCTATATGTTATAGTCCATTCCGCCAAATGATTGATATATACTGTTAGAAAAATATACATGCGTTTAAGTCCCTCAAAAACTGAAAGACTACTTTGTGTTCAAGCAGACATAAATACTTCGGTTCAGAGATATAATTGCCCTGTCCATCAAAGGCAAAATAAACTATTTATGTATAGAAAATTTGCTTCACAGTCTTAAAAAGTTTTTATTATTTTGAGATATTTTACAAAGAAGTAAACTATTATTACTGTTTTTAATAAATTGGAATGAAAATATTAGGCAACAACTACGGACTTTTCTTACCTGGTTGACGTAGAATATTAAAGGCATTTATAAAAATAAAAAAACACACTTGATAGGTGAGCTTCATTTAATCGATCTAAGGTCTCCAGTAGGTATAGGGATAGACCCCCCGCTAATATACCTAACTATTTTTTACCAATCTGTGAACTTAAGTACTATCGTTCGGTTCCAGTCGAACATAGTCTTTGTTTCTATTTTAATTTCCAATTTTTTAATTTTATTATATTTTTTTATTATTTACTTCTCTATATTTATGCAATTTTACTGCTTCGGTTTTTTTGCAATTTTTTTTTTTTTTTACTACAACACATAGTAAATGAAACACTACATGTTTAGAAAATATGTATAAATATTTCAAATAATTTTATTTTTTTATTTTTATTTTATTATTTTACTTTTTTATTAAACTAATAAGCTAAAATAAAATATAATATAAAATTGTTTATAATATATTACATTAACTTAAATGAAAAAAATAAAATATCCTCTATTTGGACCGGTTTACAATAAAATCGTTCGACGTTCCACTACCTGACCATGTAAAAATTACAATCGCTCGCTTAAAAAACAACAAAGCGGCTGGGGCTGACAGCCTATCGGCAGAACTATTAAAACATGGCGGTGAAGAGCTGACAAGATGAATGCATCGGCTACTTTGAAGACTATGGTCGGACGAAAGCATGCCCTACGATTGGAACCTAAGTGTGCTCTGCCCAATCCACAAAAAAGAGGATCCGACAATCTGCGCCAAGCCTTCTTAATATCGCGTATAAGGTCCTATCAAGCGAATTGTGTGAAAGACTAAACCCGCCGTCAACATACTGATTGGACCTAATCAGCGTGGCGTCGATTTTAAAGCCGCCTTCGACAGCCCGAATAGGAGCTGCCTTTACGCCGCTCTGTCCGGACTTGGTATCCCCGCAAAATTTACGGCTATGTAAACTGACGTTAAGCAACACTAAAAGCTCCGTCAGGATTGGGAAAGACCTCCCCGAGCCGTTCGATACCAAGCGGGGTTTCAGTAAAGGTGACTCTTTATCATGTGACTTTTTTAATTTAATGCTGGAGAAAATAATACGAGCAGAAGAACTGAATAGAGAAGGTACAATCTTCTATAAGAGCGTACAGCTGTTGGCGTACGCCGGTGGTACCCTCAACAACCGCGCCGTGAGTTCTGCTTTCTCCAGACTGGATAAGGAAGCGACGGATATGGGTCTGGTAGTGAATGA
Organism: Ceratitis rosa; assembly: GCA_037013455.1. Lineage (NCBI taxonomy): Eukaryota > Metazoa > Arthropoda > Insecta > Diptera > Tephritidae > Ceratitis > Ceratitis rosa. Next base: position 8,170,386 of record JAWMAG010000013.1, read on the forward strand.
GGGCAAGACGAAATATCTCCTGTCATCAAACAAATAGTCATCGCATTCGCGACTCGGCAACCACGTCACTGTTGACAGTCATAACTTCGAGGTCGTAGATAATTTCGTCTATCTAGGAAAAAGCATCAACACCAATAATAATGTCAGCCTTGAAGTCCAGCAAAGAATCACTCTTGCAAACCGGTACTACTTTGGACTAATTTTGCAATTGAAAAGTAAAGTCTTCTTTCGGCGAACGAAAACCAAACTCTACAAGTCCGTCATCATTCCCGTCCTGCTATATGGTGCGGAAGCATGGACGATGACAACATCTGATGAGTCGGCGTTAGGAGTTTTCGAGAGAAAAGTTTTGCGTAAGATTTATGGTTCTCTTCTCTTCGAGCAAACGATGGAACGATGAGCTGTACGAGTTATACGACGACATTGGCATAGTTTAGCAAATCAAAAAGCAGCGGTTACGCTGGCTAGGCCATGTGGGCCGGATGGATACGAATACTCCAGCTTTGAAAGTTTTCGATGCAGTACCCGCCGGTGGAAGCAGGGGAAGAGGAAGATCTCCACTCCTTTGCAAAGACCAGGTAGAGAAGGGCCTAGCTGTACTTGGTATCTCCAATTAGCGCTAAACAGTAAAAAGAAGAAGCGAATGGCGAATGTTATTAACTCGGCTAAAATCGCGTAAGCGGTGTCTACGCCAGTAAAGTAAGTAAGTATCTAAGCCTAAACATATTCCATTGGTTTTAGGTATAAAATCAGTAAGCAAAATTATGTTGCAAACGAGAATGTAATAATTATTTAAGTTTCTTTTGTTTCTTTTTATGTGGGTTTCATATAAACTATTTTCTTTTTAAATATATATTGTTTCCTATCACATTTTCATTTAATTGTTAACACTTTAACCCTTGTGAATGCTGAAATTGTTTTCACAATTTAAAATAATGTTTATAAAAAATTTAGGTTTATTGTCAATAAATATGGGGCTTCTTGAATATAACCATTTGCGCATGATAACCGTGCATCAAGAAAATAAAATAAAGAAAAAAAATAAAATAAATTAAAATAAAACAAATATAAAATAAAATAACATAAGTTAAATGTTGTATTTTTTTGTTCTGAAATCGTTGTTAGTCTGCCTTTTTTAAGGCTTTCTAGTGTATGCCATTCCTAATGTTGCTTTTATGCAGTTTTATTACCGATTGGCTGATTTTCGGGGATGGGTCTGCTAAGAAAATTTCAGAGGGAATTTTAAAATTTCCAACGACGCCGCAGGTACGATTTCTTGCGGTACAATTTCATTTATTAAAACATTTTTTCATTTTTTTCAGAAAGGAAATTTTATTCATAAATTCATATCAGTAAGACTGCTTTGTTACAATTTGTTATGTATTATTAATATTGGCTAAGCTATCTTACTTTTAATTTTAGGGAACATATTTAATTAATTCATTTTTCTTCCGGGTGTGCAAACTCCACCATGGCCAGAAAGCTCAAACGCCTTCTTGCTAATGGATCGTTTGCCTCGGTTTCATACTCATCTTCTTCTTCGCTGAAATCTAAACGTCTTCTTCTCAAGCCTCTTATTGTTGATGTGGGAGTCGGAACGTACTCCATCACTATTATTGGCGTGCTGATTTTTGTGGGAGTTGAAAACGTCTCATGTGCCGGTGAATCGAGACTTTGCTCTGAGATGTCTGAATATGGCGTAAGAGGTGGTGTAGAGCAGACCTCCCTACCCGGAAGCAAAATATTGAGTACTTCAGCTCCCTGCCCAGTAAGATCATATGCAGGCGGGGAAGGGGGTCTAGGATGTATGACTCCTTCTGCATCAACCCATTCGCCGGTCGATAAAATTCGGCGTCTATAATATACTTCTTCTTCTTCTAATTCAGATGACGGCGAACCTCTTAGTGGATCATTTTCTTTGTAATCCGGCGAAGCAAGGGGTCCGCAAACAATAACTCCTTCCTCTTCTATCCAATCGGTAGCCGATAAATCAGATCTTATCATATTAGTGAATCTTGTACACCGAATGCAGTAGATGATCGGATCTTCGTTATTACATTCCGGGCAAAAATTTTCCATATTTTTATTTTCTTCTAAAATTTAAAACCCTTATCGCTCCTCAATCGTTCGGCTTCTGAACAGTTTTTGATTATTACGCCGATATGGTGCTCCTTTTATACTTTTTCTCTCCCTGCAGATACTGCATTTTTTCAAAGCGGATTTTTATTTTACCCTTTTCCGCCATTTTGAAAACTCTTTCTTTAGAAATGACAACATAAATATATTGCGGTCAATGTTAAAAACGCCTACCTGCTTTATTTTTGAGCTGCGAATTTAAATTCTTTAAAACTAAATTATTATAAAACAAAAGATTGATTATTTTAAATGTGTTGTAAATCAGTTGCCTGGGGCAAAACGGAAATTTTTATTTTATATTAATTTAGCAAAAAAAGGATAAGACCACAAAAAAACAAATAAAACATTACAAAGCAATCATTTATCGCAGCCGATGGTGTTGATCGAGGCATGAAAATTTCAGTTGGTCAGTAAATATTCGAGATATGCGGATCTTTACAAAGGAGCAAAAGTGGGGAGGGATGATGCTACTTATATATATTTTTTGTAATTTGTGGGACTTTCTTTCTGGACGATGTTTGTCATTTTGTAAAAATAAAAAACTACCTGCGATTGTCCTTTATAGGATTGGATGACTTTATGATAATTTTATTGAATTTATGCTGAACAGTAATTAAAAAAAAAAAAAAAAAAAAAAACAAATTAAGTAAAAGTAAAATAAAATAAAAAAAAATAAATAAAAAAAATTAAATAAAATAAAAAGAATAAAATAAAAAAATAGAATAAATTAGAATAAAATAAAATAAACTAAAAAAATAAAATAATTCAATAGCCATCTCGGTGAGAGAGGATAAGAAAATGTTTTAATTCATTGACGCTTCTAAATGATAGTGAAAGAACATAAAATTCAGAAATAACTACATCATATATATAAAATAATCTTTTTATTCATCATTATACTAATTAAACGTTTATTATTATTTTATTTCTTCTATTTGTATACGCTCTTCGTCAGATATTTCTCATTTTTACAAACAATTTTTTTGAATATAAAATTAATGGTAGTTATGATAATTTAGACATAAAAAAAAATATTTGTTAAAATTCTTTTAAATATTATTTATCTCTGGGGTAAATATCGAAATAAGTAAACAAGTCAAATTTTATTCATTTAGTCATTTCAAAGTATGAGAGTGCGTGCATACACTACATACCTATATGTAAGTATAATAAGAACAAGTACGCATGGACATACATACATACATATCTATTCGCTCGGGAATTCATTTGTACATACATACATACTTTCCTTACTTACTCATATACATACATATCTATATATACCAACCGTAGCTACAGTGACTACAATGTTGTTCTAGCCCCGCTGGATGCTGCAACCATGTAAGTGAAAACTTGTCACCACTTGCCGATGCCGTTACTGACGGTTGCCCGCATAAATCAGCGGCGATTTGGTTTTCTCCGTAAAACCGGCTCAGCTCATTTCTCGCTGTTATTCAAGGTTGCCAGTGTAGTCTTTTTTAAAGGAATATTCCTTCACACTGTTTGATGTTTGGTGGCTTAAGCCTCTGGGGAATTAATTCCAATTCCAATTTTTGGGATATGCCTTTTGAAAATGGCAACGGCCAGACTGCCACTGTCTGTGTGCTGCGGAAATTTAATGAGAGAAGTACCTTAATTTGTACTTATGATCCAATACCAAGGAAGACAAATAATCTTGGTAGGCGAGTTACTTTTAATGGAAACCCAGAATTGCTGAAGAAGGTTAAGAAATAGACCATAATTACATTTCAGGCAGTATAGATATCTTAGATAAAATATGTTGTGTATAATAGTTTTCTAGGCTTCGTGTGTTTCACGAACTTACACACGAGCGTATACGAATACTGCAGGTAGCTCAATATAAATGGTGTGTCCCAAAAATAACCGAACTTTATATTTAAATCATACAACATACAGCGCCATCTATTGAAAATTTGCAACATTAAAAAGATACATTCATCCTCTTTCAAACGCACCTAACTTCATGTAGGTAAGTCGGATGACAGATGTAAAAGTGACAGCCATTTCAATAAAACCAAAAGTGTGCTAATGGTTCCAAAAGTAAAATGGAACAAAGAGCAAATATAAAATTTTGTATCAAACTTGAAAAAAAATTTGCTGAGACATACGAATTAATGAAAAAAGTTTATTGTGATGATTGTATGAGTCGTACGCAAGTTTATACGTGGTTTACACGATTTAAAAATGGTCGTGAGGATTTAAATGACGACCCTAGAGCAGGACGTCCAGAAACTAGTAATCGTCCTGAACTGGTGGAAAAAGTCTGTGAAATCATTGGTATCGATGCAAATTTTACTACAAGAATGTTGGCTGAAGAATTGAATACGAGTTAAAACACCATTTGGAAAATTTTAACTGATGATTTGGGGAAAAGAAAGGTCTGTGCGCGATTTGTTCCACATAAATTAAATGACGACCAAAAAATCGCTCGCGTGGAGCATTGTAAAGACGTTATTGAAACTGCTGAAAACGATCCAGACTTCCTTGATTCGATCGTAACTGGTGATGAGACATGGTGTTTTAAATATGACCCTGAAACTAAGCGTCAATATGTTGAATGGAAGTCCAAAGGCGAGCCAAAACCAAAAAAATTGCGTTTTCAGAAGTCTCGAATCAAGATAAAGTTGATTACTTTTTATGATTCAAAGGGTATTGTCCACAAGGAATTTGTTCCAGAAGGTCAAACTGTTAATGGAAAATACTATTTAGGTGTTTTACATCGTTTGTGGAAAAGAATCGGTCGTGTTAGAATAGAATATCCAGCAGGAAAACAGCTGTTTTTATTGCACGATAATGCACCACCTCACAAGACCAAAAAAGTGAACGAATTTTTAATGAAAAAAGGGATTTATCTCATCGACCATCGTCCGGATTCGCCTGATCTATCACCATGTGATTATTTTTTATTTCCAAAACTGAACACCAAGATGAAGGGAGCATTTTGTGATGATATCCCAGCCATTCAAGCAGCCGTAACCGAGGTACTGAAGAACATTTCTATAAATGACATAAAAAAATCAATGCATGCGCTGGTTGATCGTTCCAAACGTTGTGTTGAGTCAAATGGAACCCCTATTTTGAATAAATAATAACTTTCAAAGATAATATAATGTGTATTTTACTATTTTATATCCAAAAAGTTCGGTTATTTTTGGGACACACCGTGTATGCACATACATATGTTCTGCGGAGGCTGCCATAGCCGAGTTGGTAGCTGTTTACTTTTAAAGACATTTGTGGAGCAACTTTGACAAAGCTCGAGGTATCGAGGAAGGTGGCGCTCATTTGAGACCATGCATTTAACTGTTTGAAAAGTGGCTGCCGCAGTATTCTCATAGAGTTTATCAATGTTTACAACCTGTGTTACTTCGTATTCGGCATATAGACTTCAACTTCAACTCGAACTGGATTTATCTAAACGACTTGCTCGTCTTAAAGCTGAATTTGATAACCCGTTTCCTAAAATCTATTGACTGCTTTCTTATAACTTGCTGCATAATATTTCAGAGCAGATTCGAATGAAATTGTTTGTATTAATTAGTTTAAAGAGGAAATATAGTAAACTAAATTTGGTAAAGGGCTATTGAATAAGAATTTCTATTCGCCTGTTGGCACCCCAGAATCGTATTAAATCTTTTTTTTTTCAATAGAAATTTTTTTGTTAGTAACCCTATTTATTTTTTTTTTGTATTACCATGCAATAGATTTTTTTAGTTTTTTAATAACTTCTTTTAGTGGAAAGAGTATCGCTGTAAATTGGATCCTTTGATAGTGGAAAAAAAATTAACCAAATTGGTAGAAAGAGGGTATGATTTATTGATTTCAACATATTATCGGGTATATCCCAACGCCTCGTATTCCGATTTCGATAGTTCTTGCTGTAAAAGGATGGAAAATAGTAGGCAGTTAATTTCCCAGAAATTTGGAAAATAATTTCACCAGAGGATTAGGATTAATTTCTTTTTTTTAGTCTTTCTTATTCCAATGCCCCTGCGTTTCATATTATATGCAAAAGCGGATAGCTTTTTTCATCTGAGAGCAGCTCACCATAAAGATAATTATTATTTTTATTAATTTGATCAAAAAGAGACTTAAGCCACCAAAAATATCAAACAGTGCAGAAGAAATAAACGAGCAACGAAATGTTTGACGAAATGAAACTAAAATTGAGAAGCAAGCTCGAGAAATACTGAAACGAAATATGAACGAAAATCACGACTCCAGCAAAATTGGGAGAACTTCCACATTCAGATATTCTGAAAGAAATTTAACAAAATTCGCTCATTCGAGAGAAAGAACACATTAATGGTGGCAGCATTCAATTATGAATAAATTATCTTTGCATTTCCATATATGGTAAAATAGTTTCACCGAATCACATTAGTATTATAAAAGCGGATGAAGGTTGTTGTAAATTTCAGATTTCCTTGCAAGTTTTTCTAATATGTTTAATGTTATTGATCGTTAATGTAGATTAGTGTAGTGATTATCCTATTCACATTTTCACGTTTTCTGTTAATAAAATTTTGGCAGCGAAAATGCGATTAATCTGTGAACATATCTCACATTTAGCTCCTTCGGTGTGACATGGGCTCATTCGAGGAAACGATATATTTCAAAAAAAAAAAAAAACAAAAAAAAACAATTATACTAAATGCAATATTTTTAATAATTGTATTTGCGGCCATGATATTAACTTTTGTTAAAAGTTTTTAGTGAGCGAGAGGCCTGGTTTGTTTGTATGAACTGAATATTTTGTTCTTATACAACAAAGAAAAAGATCCACACATCTCCTCATCAGACTTCTTATGGCAGGGATCGAACCAACGGATCCTGACTTAACAGGCGAGTGCTCTACCACTGTTGTTGTATTATTCAATTCATTATTAACCAACAACTATTAAGCGCGGTAATTTAGCAGTTAGTTAGTTTTGAAGTCCTCTATACTTTCAGGCGTTAATTGACTAGAATTAATTGAATAAAATGAAAAAAGATAGTTGGAAATAATCTTGTATTCAAAAATATATATATCTACAAATACTAAAATCAAAAGGTTTTTTTTGCAGGCGATTTGACGGCTGACAAGATCACTGAGTCCCAATACTTTCATCGAATTTTAGTGGAAGAATTCTTTGTGATAGCCATCCACAACTTCAATACATTGATAAAAACCAAGGCGTTCGAAAACATCAACTACGAATAGACCTGCAACTCTTCTAAACTCTGCCGCAGATAGCTATGTGGTGAGGTAGCCATTCTTTTGAGCAGTTAAATGCATAGCCTCAATTGAGTTTCCATTTCCTCGATGCCTCTAACTTTTTTTTCGCTACAAAAGGCCTTTCTATTGAGAAACTTTTCTTTTCTTTACATTTCATCATATAAAAGTACTCACAGTTCCAAAAGGTAGATAAGATTGAGTGAGCGAGAGCATTGTGCGTATGCGTATGCTTATGCTCATGCGTATTGTTCTTACTTGCTTACTTTACTGACGTAGACACCGCTTACGGGATTATAGCCGAGTTAACAACATTGCGCCATTCTTTTCTTCTTTTTGCTGTTTGGCGCCAATTGAGGATACCAAGTACAGCTAGGTCCTTCTCTACCTGGTCTTTGCAAAGGGGTCGAGGTCTTCCTCTTCTTGATGCGCTGAACTATGTCAATGTCGCCGTATAACTCGTGCAGCTCATCATCTGCGACATTCGCCGTTGCCAATACGCAACCAGTAGATTAGAAAGAGACTTTGACACTGCCTTAGCTCAACGTTGTATTTTCGAATTTGAAGAGAAAGGGGAGAAAAAACCAAAAAAAAAGAAAAAAAATATATATGTAAGTATGTATTCAAACATTATTTACATATATAATATAATTGGCGCTTTATAACTGCTGAAGTTTTTTTCAGCCGAGCTTCCCCTCCTATTTATGAATATGATCTGCGTCTTGATGTTTTCCAACAAATGTAGAGACCTAGACTTAATTCTAAACTACCTCGAAAACATCTGACAAATTTTTATGAGAAGCTTTTATTTCATGTCAGAAACACAATTGAAGGGCGTGACATTTCCAGCCGAATGACGATCGCAATTAGAAAATATTAAGTAAATTTTTTTTACATGGATTTTCTATTATTTTGGATGTTGGTCGGGTCAGAACTAAAACCCATTGACAGTCTCGACTGCCCTGAATCCGAGATCGATTATGGAAGGTCGCGGTTATAGTTGCCTCTTACACTAAACAGCTGCTATAGATTACATAGAAAATAGAGAAGGAATTTACTTATTTATTTAAAGTAATTAGTTCTTGATGCAGAAATAAGACTTGGAAGATAAATGCTGGTGGAATGAGTATTAAAATCTTTGCTCAAACATTGGTTTTGCACGAACACAATAAAAGGGGTCTAGATGATCTTAAAGGGATGATAACACCTCTAATCAATTCAGTTTAAAATAATCTTCAAACATCGATTTACGACTATGCGGTAAATACCAATTAACTTCCAACCACTGGATCTAAAGCAATATCAAGGTAACTGAAAAATCATTACATGAAACTAAACAAAATCGCTGATCACCGATAGGTCAATAACAAATTTTCTCTTTCGTTAAATCGCGACACTGGCCAATTATAAAATGCTAATAAATCCATTTATTGTAAGTTTGTGTTTAACAAAATGTATGTAATATTCAATTCTTACCGCGTTATATTGTCTCTACTATAATTTTTAAACAAAAAGTTAAACAAAATCTTATTTATAACAAAATGTCTTTAAAACAAACATTGAAATACCTCCAATAATGCCTACTCTTCTCAATGATCAAAATCTTTATATTCTCCCTCTTTTCCAAGAATTTTGTTTAAATATGGGAATATAATTCCATAAAAGCAACATCTCTTGCTAAGGCAGCGTGTGGGAAAGGGACAATTGCTTACTTACGACACCTGTATATTATTTCATCATGTATAAATATATGGAAAACACATGATATGATAAATTTCAAAAATATTTATTTGCAAATTATAAGGTATTAATAAATAAACAAAAAATGTTGATATTATTTTTTGATAATACGAGTATATGCTGCATGCTTACATCTTTCTCGCATAGGCTTTATCAAGTTTACATTTATTTTGCATGTTTTCTCTCACTTTACATACAATTTTGCTTATTCTGATATTTTGAGCACGATTTCTGTCTAACTTTTCTTATTTTCTCAAACTAAGATTGCTATTAAAATTTTACTTCTGTCTGACCTGCACATTAATTCTTTTTATTTTATTTTATTTTATTTTATTTTATTTTATTTTATTTTATTTAATTTTATTTTATTTAATTTTATTTTATTTTATTTTATTTTATTTTATTTTATTTTTTTTTATTTTATTTTATTTTATTTTATTTTATTTATTTTATTTTTTTTTTATTTTATTTCATTTATTTTATTGCATTAGTTTTATTTTATTTTATTTTATTTAATTTTATTTTATTTTATTTTATTTTGTTTGATTTTATTTTATTTTATTTTATTTTATTTATTTTTTTTTTTATTTCATTTATTTTATTGCATTAGTTTTATTTTATTTTATTTATTTAATTTTATTTTATTTTATTTTATTTTAGTTTATTTTATTTTATTTTATTTTATTTTATTTTATTTTATTTTATTTTATTTTATTTTATTTTATTTTATTTTATTTTATTTTATTTTATTTTATTTTATTTTATTTTATTTTATTTTATTTTATTTTATTTTATTTTATTTAATTTTATTTTATTTTCAGTATGAATTCAATAATAGTATCGTTAGGACATCCAATATTGTAAAGGACAATCACAGGCATTTTTTTTATCTTTTTTCAAAATAAAAAGGATCGACCAGATATAGTATCTTAAATAGATAAATCAGTTCTACGTAGTAATGAAAGTGAAAGGAGATTATGCATGTAGAAAGTTTTCTAGAAAAAGTACCCAATTGATAAAGTATAAAATACCTTTTAAGTTAATTTTTGTTAGATACATGTCTTTTTAAATTTATATTATATATAAATCTTACGCTCGTTTCTTAATCTCCGCATATCTCAAATAGTTACTAACCGACTGAAATTTTCATTAAATGCCTGCTGCGCTCTGTTTAATTTTTTTGTCGCTTAATCCTTTTTTTGTCAAACTAATAGAAATAATAATTTTCTTTGTATTGACCGTTTCCACTAAACACTTTTTGATGGGCAGCAGATTAAAAATAATCAATATTTTATTTTATAATAATTAGTTTTAAAGAATTTAAATTCGCACTCAAAAATAAAGCAGGTAGGCGTTTTTAACATTGACCGCAATATATTTTTGTTGTCATTTCTAAAGAAAGAGTTTTCAAAATGGCGGAAAAGGGTAAAATAAAAATCCGCTTTGAAAAAATGCAGTATCTGCAGGGAGAGAAAAAGTATAAAAGGAGCACCATATCGGCGTAATAATCAAAAACTGTTCAGAAGCCGAACGATTGAGGAGCGATAAGGGTTTTAAATTTTAGAAGAAAATAAAAATATGGAAAATTTTTGCCCGGAATGTAATAACGAAGATCCGATCATCTACTGCATTCGGTGTACAAGATTCACTAATATGATAAGATCTGATTTGTCGGCTACCGAGTGGATAGAAGAGGAAGGAGTTATTCTTTGCGGACCCCTTGCTTCACCGGATTACAAAGAAAATGATCCACTAAGAGGTTCGCCGTCATCTGAATTAGAAGAAGAAGAAGTATATTACAGACGCCGAATTTTATCGACTGGCGAATGGGTTGATGCAGAAGGAGTCATACATTCTAGACCTCCTTCCCCGCCTGCAGATGATCTTACTGGGCAGGGATCTGAAGTGGAAGCACTGAATATTTTGCTTCCGTGCAGGGAGGTCTGCTCTACACCACCTCTTTCACCATATTCAGACATCTCAGAGCAAAGTCTCGATTCACCGGCACATGAGACGTTTTCAACTCCCACAAAAACCAGCACGCCAATAATAATGATGGAGTACGTTCCGACTCCCACATCAACAATAAGAGGTTTGAGAAGGCGACGCTTAGATTTCAACAAAGCAGAAGACGAATATGAAACCGAGGAAAACGAGCCATTAGAAGGAAGAAATTTAAATTTTATGGCCATTATGGAGAGCGCACGTCCGGAAGAAATATAAATAAATTAAATATGTTCGCTAAAATTAATAGTAAGATAGCTAAGCCAATATTAACAAATAACAAATTGCAACAAAGCAGTCTTCCTGATATGAATTTATGAATAAATTTTCCTTTCTGTAGCAAAAGAAAAAATGTTTTTATAAATGAAATTGTACCGTATGAACTCGTACCTGCGGTGTTGTACGAAATTCTAAAATTCCCTCTGGAAATTTCTTAGTAGACCCAACCCCAAAAGACAGTCAAATACAACAAACTTCTAATTTAAATAATATTAATGCAAAAAATGTTTGCTCTGCGAAAATTAAAAGGGATATTAGGCCTGTTTACTAACGCCCTCGCCGTTGTTTCATAGATCTTCATTAGAAGTTTTTATATATGTATAATTTTTAAATTGCGAAAATAGATTCAGCATGCACTAGGGTTCACTCTACGAGGTTTAAATCCAGAAGAAAGTTTTAAGTTACAAAAAGAATAAAATAACAAAGCATAGACTAATGATTATACATGTGAGAAAATGACAGTGTAAAAAGAATATAATGACATACAAAGTGTTAGGTAAACGAATATCTCCAACAGTATATATATCATTAGAAAAAAGAATATATAAAAGTATGTAACGAAGGAAACCTAAATAATCATTACATTCAAGTTTGAAAAGTTTTTTATTTTTTTAATTGGCGGAAGGCGGCTATTGTTTCTTGTTTTCTTGTAACTGAGCTCTTTCTTTCCCAAACCCTTTTCCAATTCTTGTGTGTGTATGTACTTAGTTATATTCATGTTTTTAGCAATTAGCTAAACTGTTGTGTCTACTTCCAAGAAATTACATTAAAGGGTTTAATCTGCCACATAGTACTAAGTCCGTCGAATGCGGTTTCGAACACAAAGGAACTGACAAACAAACAGAAGTAAAAATACTTTATTACATTTTTTAGGGCAAAATTAACCAGAACTAATTATTAGCTCTTAAAATTTTGCAAACTCATAGCCATATACATATATATATATATACATAGGTATATACTACATACGGTGCTAAGAATTAAGATAAATTTTTTGCCATATCCGATTGGTAATGAAAAAACTTATTCAAAACAATGAAGGGAAAAAATTTCAAAATTCGAAACAGACATAAAAAAAAAAAAAAAAAATACAATAGAATTATGAAACAATAAGAAATAATTAAAAATAAATAGAAAAAAATCAAACAACAGATTATAAAATATAACAGTTAAACATAAATGAAATAAAATATAATAAAATAGAGTAAAGGAAACTTAAATAAAGTAAAAAATAAAAGTAAACAAATTAAAATAAAATTATATAAATAAAATAAAATAAAATAAAATTAAATCAAATGAAATAAAATAAAATACACGTAACATTATATGAAATAAAAAAAGTAAAATAAAATAAAAAAAAATTAAATAAAATTATGTAAGTTTAAATTAAATTAAAAGAAAAATAAAACTAAATCAAATATATTAAACTGATAAACTAAAATAAAATATAATATATTGGGTGTATGCAGTAATTAATGCGGTTTTCTAAGCCAGGGCTCTACTAGTATTATTTCGCGTCGTGTTCATCTTTGGCTATATTCATTTCAAAGGTACTGTCATTTCGCCTCGTTTTCAGTAGATATCATTTGTTTTAGCATGAACAACAAATTTTTTCATTCATTTGATAATTTTGAAATTTGTACCAGATAAAGTGTTTTTGCGGGGAGTTCTTCTTCATTACTTTAACATGAAGAAAAGTGCTACCGAAAGCCATCATATTTTGCTTGACGTTTATGGTGACCATGCTTTAGTCGAACGAATGTGCCAAAAGTGGTTTGCACGTTTTGAAAGTGGCAATTTCGATTTAGACGACGGAGAACGACCCGGACAGGCAAAAAAATTTCAAGACGAAGAATTGGAAACATTGCTCAACGCAGATGCATGCCAGACGCAAGAAGAACTTGCAAAAGTATTAGGAGTGGATGAAGCAACCGTTTTTAGACGATTAAAATCATTAAGATTCATCCAGAAGCTTGGAAATTGGGTACCATATGAATTAAAGCCAAGAGACGTCGAACGTCGATTCTACATGTTGGAAATGTTGCTTCAACCCTACCAAAAGAAGTCATATTTGCATCGGGTTGTCACTGGCGATGAAAAATGGATTCATTATGATAACCCAAAGCGCAAGAGATCGTATCTGAAGCCCGGCCAACCATCCACATCCACGGCAAAGCCGAATATCCATGGTGCCAAGGTTAAGCTATGTATTTGGTGGGACTATAAGGGTGTGCTCTATTATGAGCTATTGAAATCGGGTCAGATGATCAATGGGACCAGACATGAATCAACAAATTTTCATCATAACAACGCTTGGCCACATGTTGCAAGGCCAGTTAAAACCTATTTGGAAAACTGGTTGGGAGGTTCTACCTCACCCGTCTTATAGCCCAGACATGGCACCTTCCGATTACCACTTGTTCAGATCAATGCAGAATGCCCTCACCGGAGTACTCTTCACTTCAGAACAGGGTATCAGAAATTGGCTCGATTCTTTCTTGACCTCCAAGCCGGATGGAATCCACAAACTGCCAGAAAGATGGGCAAACATCGCAATTTCCGATGGGCAATACTTTGAACATTAAATGTATAACAAGTTTTTCAAAATAAAGTCTTAATTTTCGAAAAAAAAACCGCACGAATTAATGCATACACCCAATCAAATATTTTATAATACATCACATTAAATTAAATGAAAGAAATACAATATCCTCTATTTAGACCGGTTTGCAATAAAATCACTCGCCAGCACAACATTTCGTTCATATACATATATATCAAAGGCTACCCTGAACATATTCCATTGGTTTTAGGTATAAAATCAGTAAGCGAAATTATGTTGCAAACGAGAATGTAATAATTATTTAAGTTTCTTTTGTTTATTTTAATGTAAGCTACATATTTCCATGTAAACTACTTTCTATTTAAATATATATTGTTTTCTGCGCATGGTAGCCGTGCATCAAGAAAATCAAATAGAGAAAAAATAAAATAATCTAAAAAGAATTTTAGAATTTCGTACGATACCGCAGGTACGATTTCTTTTATAAAAACATTTTTTCTTTTGCTACAGAAAAGAAAATTTATTCATAAATTCATATCAGTAAGACTGCTTTGATACAATTTGTTATGTATTAATATTGGCTTAGCTATCCTCTTGCTAATGGCTCGTTTGCATCGGTTTCATATTCATCTTCTGCTTTGTTGAAATCTAAGCGTCGTCTTCTCAAACCTCTTATTGTTGATGTGGGAGTCGGAACGTACTCCATTATTATTATTGGCGTGCTGGTTTTTGTGGGAGTTGAAAACGTCTCATGTGCCGGTGAATCGAGACTTTGCTCTGCGATGTCTGAATATGGTGAAAGAGGTGGTGTAGAGCAGACCTCCCTGCATGGAAGCAAAATATTCAGTGCTTCCACTTCAGATCCCTGCCCAGTAAGATCATCTGCAGGCGGGGAAGGAGGTCTAGAATGTATGACTCCTTCTGCATCAACCCATTCGCCAGTCGATAAAATTCGGCGTCTATAATATACTTCTTCTTCTTCTAATTCAGATGACGGCGAACCTCTTAGTGGATCATTTTCTTTGTAATCCGGCGAAGCAAGGGGTCCGCAAAGAATAACTCCATCCTCTTCTATCCACTCGGTAGCCGATAAATCAGATCTTATCATATTAGTGAATCTTGTACACCGAAAGCAGCAGATGCTGGGATCTTCGTTTTTACATTCCGGGCAAAAATTTTCCATGTTTTTATTTTCTTTTAAAATTTGATTTCGCAATCGTGAAACAATCGTTCGGCTTCTAAACAGTTTTTGATTATTACGCCGATAAGGTGCTCCTTTTATACTCTTTCTTTCCCTGCAGATACTGCATTTTTTCAAAGCGGTTTTTTATTTTACCCTTTTCCGCCATTTTGAAAACTCTTTCTTTAGAAATGAAAACAAAAATATATTGCGGTCAATGTTAAAAACGCCTACCTGCTTTATTTTTGAGCTACCAATTTAAATTCTTTAAAACTAAATTATTACAAAACAAAAGATTGATTATTTTAAATGTGTTGTAAATCAACAGTTGCCTATGACGAAATGGAAACTATTATTTTTTATTAATTTGACAAAAAAGGGGATAAGGCCATTAAAAAAAATATCAAACAGCGCAGAGCATCGAGGAATGAAAATCTCAGTCGGTCAGTAAATATTCGAGATATACGGATCTTAACAAACGACATGAGATTTTTTTATATATAGATTTTAGAAAATCTCTATTCATTAAAAATATATATATACATACACAAAAAAACTACCTGCGATTGTCCTATATAGTATTGGATGACCAATGATAGTTTTATTGAATTTATGTTGAAAAGAAAATAAAATGAAAACAGAAAAGAATAACCAGCAAAGATAAAGTAAAATAAAATAAAAAAAATTAATTAAATTAAAGAAATTAACTAAAAAAAAAAAAAAATAAAACAAAATAAAATAAAATAAACCTAAAAAATAAAGTAAAATAAATAATATTAATTTGTGTTATAAATTTTTTAGTGACCTATTTGTTTGTATGAATTGAAAATTATTTTTTTGTTGTTATAAAACAAAGAAAATTGGTAGAAGTGACAGTTGTTTCGGAGATCACCACATCTCTTCATCAGACTTCATATATAAAAATATATATGATAAAATATAATTTTTTTTAATCATTGATCATTATACTATTTAAACATTTATTATTATTTTATTTCTTTTATTCGTATACGCTCTTCGTCAGATATTTCTCATTTTTACAAATAATTTTTGTTTAATATAAAATTAATGGTATTATGATAATTTAGACATAAAAAAAGATATTTGTTAAAATTCTTTTAAATATTATTTATCTCTGGGGTAAATATCGTAATAAGTAAACAAGTCAAATTTCATTCATACAGTCATTTCAAAGTATGAGAGTGCGTACATACATATATATGTATATATGTACATATACCTATGTAAGAATAATAGGAACAAGTACTCATGTATATATATATATACATATCTATTCGCTCGAGAATTCATTTGTACATACATACATACGTTACAAACTCACTCATATACATACATATGTAAATATATACCAACCGTAGCGACAGTGACTACAATGTTTGTTTTAGCCCCGCCGATTGGCGCAACTAGCCATCTTTCATACCGATGCCGTTACTAACGGTTGTCCCGCAGAAATCAGCGGCGATTTGGTTTTCTCCGTAAAACCTTCTCAGCTCATTTCTCGCTGTTATTCAAGGTTGCCAGTGTAGTCTTTTTTAAAGGAATATTCCTTCACACTGTTTGATGTTTTTGGTGGCTTAAGAGTCAGGGGAATTAATTGCAAAGTATTTTTGGGATATGCCGGTTGAAAATGGCAACGGCGAGACTGTCACTGTCTGTGTGCTGCGGAAATTTAATGAGAGAAGTATCTTAATTTGGACTTATGATCCAAGACCAAGGAAGTCAAATAATCTTGGTAGGCAAGCTACTCTTAATGGAAGCCCAGAATTGCTGAAGAAAATTCAGAAATAGACCAAAATCACATTTCAGGCAGTATAGATGGCTTATATAAAATATGTTGTGTATAATAGTAGGGAATGTCCACCCCTTCGAGTGTATTTCGGACATGAAGTAAAGGCTCCTCGTAAAAAAAACCATCAGCAGTTCGGAGGCCACTTAGTATAAACTGTAGGTTCCTTCATTTGTTGGAAAAACATTAAGACGCAAAACCACAAATTGGAGGAGGAGCTCGGCCGAAAATCGCTTCAGCGGTTACAAAGCGCCAACTATATATATATATATAATAGTTTTCTAGGCTTCGTGTGTTTCACGAACTTACGCACGAATGTATACGAATACTGCAGGTAGCTCAATATACGCACATACATATGTTTTGCGGAGGCTGTCACAGCGGAGTAGTTAGCTGTTTACTTTTAAAGACCTTTTATTTTATTTTGGTTTCTTTGTTCTTGAGCTAGAAATAAAATATTTTATGTATAAACCAGAGATGCTCAACAAAAGCAACGATATAATTCCGTTTTGCTAACAACATTATCTGTTAACGATTTAACATTAACGACAACATTTCATTTCGAGTATTATCGGAAAGAATTTTCTTTTGATAACTGCCTTAACGTTAATATTTTCAACCATACATTGTTACGCATTCCTAAATGCAACTGTGCAAATTTTGGCGATGTATCATGTTCCAAAATGTATGGGTAAAGTTATTGTTTCGGAAACCAAAGTTAACTGTGCATCGCTAAAAATATCAGAGTGTGCAAAGTATTGTTGCAAGGCAAGTTTATAGAATGCAGGGTTGCATTGTTTCGCAACCGCATCATTACAAAGACTTTTGCCGTTTTGGAACTCGCCCTATTTCAACCAAAACGTCAGAAATCGTTACGTTGGTTTAAACTCAAAGCTGTTAAGCAGACCTCGTGGATTTATGTGTATGTGGTATGTCCACATTTATCTAAGTAATGCGCCTTATTGTATAACTTAGAAACCAAACAACCACATCCATTAAAAAACTATCGGAAACTTTCTGGATGAGTGCATTTAAATGCATTAAAGATTTTCCTTCCGCCTGCTTTCAACCTTCAGCACCCTCCCACTTTTGGCATTATACAGACCTTTTAAGTGTTTCCCTTTTTGACAAAACTAATTTTTATAAACTTTCGGCTTCATGTGCTTTGGTCTCCACTCAGTGTGTCTTAAAAAGTTTGTTTTACGATTTTTTCCTCTGAACATAAGCGTACATAATAGTAGATTCAGTCAAATCTCTTCTTAATCTTTCACGGAAGAATAGAATATTCTTTTCCTCTGCCTCCACCCGCAGGTACTGCATCAAAGCTGGAGTGTTTTCACTTAAGCACAGTTCAAATAATTTCAGTATTGATAGGAGTAAATTTGTTTCTTTTGAATGAAAGATTGATGCCGTCAGAGTGCATATATTTAATTACCTGAATAATATGCTCACCAATAAAAATTGTTTTGTTTTTAACATATGAAGGAAAAATTCGGTCTGAAATAATAATAATAATACCAACAATTATTATATTAAAGTCAGTTGAATGGCGGGAGTTCCCGTAATTTAGTCGCTTGTCTTTAGAATAAATACTCGTATAATCCATAGTTTTTACTGTTTGAACATTTTGTTCTTTAATTCACTTAGACTTAGTTTTACTGGCCTTGATTCTTCATGTTTTAGTTGTCTAGATATTTCATTAAGACCTCTTTGGACGTCAGAGAATTTTGAGTTGGCAGATCATCTTTTTAAAGAATAGAATTGAGGCATCATCAGCGAAAAGATAATAAAAGAAAAAAAAAGAAAAGGAAATAAAACGAATGAAGAGAAAAGGAAGGAAAAGAGAATAAACGAAAAGAACCTTTTGAAACTGTGAATACTTTCCGACTCGATAGGAATGCCTTTTGGAACACTTCTGAAAAGATCGAGGCTTCGAGGAAGTTGGCGCTCATTTGAGACCATGCATTTAACTGTTTAAAAAGTGGCTACCTCACCATTCTCATAGTTAGCTGCAGGAGAGTACAGCAGGTCTATTTGTAATTGCTGGTTTCGAACGACCTAGTGTTTATCAATATTTTGAAGCTGTGGATGCATGTCACATAGAAACCCAACTATCAGAAGACGATGGAATAGTCGCCAAATTAGTCTTCTGCCGAATAACCTATCTATTGCCTGGATGTAAGTCCTAAAAGATTAAAAAAAAATGCGAGAAAACAGCCAAGTCAGGAAGAAATTATGTGAATGATTTCAAACCACCATTCTTTATTTCCTCATTAATTCTATCTAAGTTGAAAACATGCTGACGGCTGCAACTACAGGACCACACAATTGCAAAATATCGTTTGATCGTCTTACATTGAAAGCAGTCGATGCGGCTCTCAGGGCATGGTGTACAATCTGCCTTCAACTTAACTATAAAAACATATGTTTCATTTAAACATTAAAGGGCTTACATTGGGTCACAGCACTGCAATTTTCGTTGCCTTATTAATTTCTGCAATGTCTCGAGAATACTATCTTAAATTTCAAAGTTGATCCGTATAAAAATTTCGGAGATACAACCTTGGGAAGTGCGCTTTAAAAATATCAGCGCTTTAAGCTTTAAATTCGCAATTGTCGTTTCAAAGTCGATTTCCGTTCTTGAAAACTACTCATTAGATTTTGATGAAATTTGACGCAGCTCTTTCACATATAATTCAAGAGGAATTCTTTTCAATCATAGCTATAGAAAAATGTGGCCAAATTTGACCAAAATTTGCATTTTTCGGAAAAAAATCATTAAAAAATCTAAATTACAAATGTATTTACTCTTGTTGACAGGCATTGCTAATCACTCGGCTAGTGAAGGAGCCGCTAAATACTCGTACTGTATCTACATAAATATATTCGGCTACCTGTTGTACTCGTGTGCGTTCGATCGTAAGTTCGTACAATATACGAGTACATAGAGTGTTTGAATGGAATATCACAAAATGTGATTCGGTTGTAATTACCAACGCCAATGAAGAAGAAGAATTTATTTAAAATTCAAACAAAAGTTTTGTATTGCTTTGGAGTATACATAAAAATGCTAGAGAGTTTTTATGTTATGGGCGCACACCTAATGAGCCAAACTTTTACTAAGACATAACGACCTTACAATAATTTTAAAATTATAAGAAACATTTTATTATTAATTAATAATGTTTTAATCTTAATATGCAATATTTATTTATTTATTTATTTATTATAAATGAAAAATAATAATACAATTATCATTTTACAGAGAAAATATAAAAACGAATGTTTGTTTGTTAGTGACGCTAAGGCTCGAGAACGGTTGAACTAAACTTGATGGAATTTTCAGAGCTTGTTCGTTGTGGATCTGCAAGTCAGCAATTATAATTACTGGAACATGATAATCACTGGAATCAAAGAATGGACGATTGTAACGCAACAATCGCATATTGTGATAGTTGCAAGAATTTTGAAAAGGATTTACAAGGGGGAGATTGCTTGATTCCACGAATTCCTTTGAGATCCATAGATTTGCCATTTCAGTTCAAAGTGAAACGTGCATTTGCGATGACAATCAATAGGACACAAAGACAGTCGTTGGAAGTGTGTGGCATAAATCTGGAAATGCCATATTTTTCACACGGCCAGCTATACGTGGCATGTTCACAAGATGGAGAATCATCTTCTCCGTACATTTACGCAACAGAACAGAAAACAAAAAAAAGTTTTTTTATCAAACTGCGTTACATTGAAAAAGTGTAAAGAAATCGTAAATAAATGATTTTCAACACAATATAAAATCAACTTGCTTTTCTTTTCAAAAAACATAATTTCTCGCAGGACAACGCCTACAGTTTCAGCTAATAACACAAAAAAATGTTGAAACTTAAATTGCAAATTTATCTGAAAAAAAAAAATATTTTTTTCTGGCACTTTCTGTAGGTAGTGTGCCAAGTGTTATTTATTTAATATTTTTTTAAATTTTTTTTCACAATAAAACGGTATGTGTATGTATGTTTTTTCATATGTGTTTATATCATATATTTACTACAATATCTGTTTGCCAATT
Source organism: Ceratitis rosa (assembly GCA_037013455.1). Taxonomy (NCBI): domain Eukaryota; kingdom Metazoa; phylum Arthropoda; class Insecta; order Diptera; family Tephritidae; genus Ceratitis; species Ceratitis rosa. The sequence continues at coordinate 8,191,397 of JAWMAG010000013.1, forward strand.
TAATCAACCGCCACTCACTCACAAGTACATATGTTGGTATGCATGTATTTATGTAATGTTGTTGTTTGTGCGCACCGGTATATCCGTTTAGTGTCTCGTACACCTTCCTCGAGACAAGCAACATGACTGCGAATGTTATTGACATTTGTAACTCGATACGCTTATCTTGTAATTTGTAGCTTTGCTTTTTTTATTTTTTGTTTTATTTATTTTTATTTTATTATTTTATATTTGTTTTTATTTTTATTGCAGTAGCTGTTGTTGTTATTATTGTCATCACACGATTTGTTGTACAATTGTTGCTACAGCCATTACGAGTTTATCGGTGTTGTTGTTTTTATTTATTTATTTCTCTTTTTTTTTGTAAATATTAAGCTTATTTTTATTGGTATCTCAGTTAAGCGCACTGAACGCAACAAGGATAAATATATGTGTACGAGTATACCTATATATTTACAAGTATGTGTAAAGCATGTGTAAATGAGTGTGTGTATGTGTGTGTTTATTGCCGCTAGTTAATAGGTATTGTCGTATTGTGTTGTTGACAAGGAGAAAGTTTCGATTTCTCGCAATTTGCTTGTTTGCATAATAATCGAAACGGATTTGTCGCAGCGATACGCTTTGAAAAGCAACAACAACAACAACAACAACAACACGCATATATTAAAAGAAAAATAAATAAAAATAAAAGAAAACCAAAAAAGGAAATAAAAAAAATGAAATAAATAAGATGAAATGAAAAACAAAATGAAGTGCCGTTAGGTAAACAGTTACATATGTATGTATGTAGGTGTACACGTTTATTTGTGTATATATGTATATGTAAAAATATTTGTAGTATATCTATGCACATGTGTGTGCGCCAGGATATAAATAGCGTAAATACATAGCGGTAGTTCGTTAACAAGTGCGCTAGACAACAGAAAAAATATAAACAAAAAAAAACAACAAAACAACAAAAAGTGTAATGAAAGTAAAGTAAGCTTAGAAAAATTGCGAAATAAAAGTGAAGCTGACAACTTCAAGTTGTTGACAATTTGTTGCAGATCAACAGAGTGAGTGTACGACGTATGTACCTATGTCAGTGCGTTCGAAAGGAGTGTGCGATCAGTGGAAGGATGTGTCATTAGCTTCTTGGGAAAATTAAATTTTTTTTTTTTTGTATATCATAGTTAAGGGGTTAGGGGTAGTCAGAAATTTCTTTGCATTTTCGTTAAGTATAATATCTTAAAAATAATCTTTGAAAATTTCAAGTTAATCCGATAATTCGTTTTTAAGTTATTCGACACATAACAAAGAGAGCTCGGGCCTTTCAAAGCGCTAGGGAGCAGGTAGCTAGTATCTAGTGTGAAACTTTAAACGCGTTTTTCTCAAAACTATGTTTTTTGAACTGGTGACAACTATAACTCGAAAACCGCTCAGTTGATTTTAATGAAATTTATACAGCTTTAAGAATACATAATAAACTCGGGCCTTATTCAAAGTTTTTTTTTTTTTGAAAAATTTCGATTTTTTAAGACCAATTGATTTTTTCCCAAAAATCTAGACAAAAATTTCCTGAGGCCACCATTTTGTTAATTTTTGGAAAAAAAATCTTTGGATCAGGCCCAGGATTATTTATTTATAAAACTAATTTTTTTTATCCGATTGATTTCAGATGAATCTCCAACGACTTATGATTGTCACCGCAAGGACCTTTTTTTGAAACTGGGTTAACACAGACAGCTGTAATTTCGGAAATAATTTTTTTTTTTTGAAATTTTCGTGACTTCAAGTCAAAACATTGTTTAATAATACCATATCACTACTTTTGTAAAATAAAATTATTTAATTGCAAAAAAAATACTGAAAATTCTCATTTTTTCGTGCCTCTGACTACCCCTAACCCCTTAAGCTAACATTAATTTCTACAGAACGTAATTACAACATTCATTAATTCACATTTATTAAACTATATTGAAAAATACTAGAAAATATGCTGTTTAGTGAAAAAGTTGAAACCAACAGCTTTGTAATTATTAAAGAGTAGGCATGCTGCTGATTTTCGCCCGAGCTTCTCCTTTAGTTGTTAATAAGTTTTTGATTTTTTTTACAAATAATGAAAGGATTTACGATTGATAGAATTTTACTAGGGGCTTTTAATTTCATGCGCAAATTGTACTCGAAGGGCTTAATATTTCCTGCCGAGGGGCAGCTGCAATTAGAATAAGGAAGCAAGTGCCCAATAAAAGCCTCAAACATACTAGAAAATCATTTAAAACTCGTTGGAAAATGGCTGTCAAACTGGCGCATTAAATTGAATGAGCAAAAGTGTAAGCATATCACATTCACGCTGAAGACAGAAACATGCCCAATGCTGAAAATACCTCAAGCAAGCGAAGTTAAATACCTCGTCATCCACTTAGATAGGCGACTTACCTGGAGGAGCCATAATTCTTAACAGGTGCACATTGGTATATGCGCAACGAAAATATACATGGAGACCTTAAAATACCAAAGGTAGATACAGAAGTGACAAACACCTGGCAAAAATGCCTGTCAAAACTGCAAAAATCATCCGAATCCTCTAGCGAACGTTTTATCCTGCCCAGCAAGTCGAATTCGCCTTCGAAGAAGGGAAGGGCCAGTATTTTGAAGAAGAACGTTTTTACCTTACGTCCATTGCTCTTAATGGACTAAAGTAGTAATTTATTACGTATTAAGATTATAAAACTTATCGTTAGGTTTCAATTCAACAGATTTAATAAATAAATCTCTTTGATGTGTAAAAACACAAATCGGTCGTCCAATGTCGATGAATTTCTGTATCAATGCCGACTTGTATATGTGTGTGATATGATTTCGTCCAGCGACTTCGGTCATTTGCGGTGGCATTGTTTATTTGTAATTATGAATATAACGGTCGACCCATCGACCATACCCCAGCTTGAGACCCAGCGTTCATTATTGAATAACATTCGACCGAATAGACCACGCCCAGCACGCAGTGATGAAAATATAGCGGCCGTAGCTGAGAGTAAAGACCGTGGAGAGTCGAAACGACATGTCCCATTTTACGTCGAGATCTCATACAAAATACAGCTTGTGCAAGACCGAAAGCCGCTTAACCTTCCCAAGCGGTATCGCTTGGCTTTATGGGCTCTTCAAAAGTTCCAAGAAGATTCAAGGTCTTCGAACCAAATTTTATTCAGCGATGAGGCCCACATCGGTTCATATTTCTTCAAAAATGATGCGTGTGAGAACGTAATCGTCAATGGTGACAGTTATTGTGCTATGATAACCGACTATTTGAGGCCTGAAATTGAAGCTCGTGAACTCGGCGACATTTGGTTAAAACAAGACGCCGCCACTTCCAACACTCCGAGTCAATCAATGGATTTATTGAGAGCAGACAATTTCAAGTTTTGGGCCGCAGCTGGAGGGAAATTCACAAAAATTATCATGGTTTATACTTTGAACAATTTTTTTGGCGACTCTTGTGGTTAGCGTCTCTAATGGATTCTGTCTTCCAGAATTTTCCAATCAGATTTTTTCAACTGGGTGACATTCAGAACCTATTGAACTTATCGACCCAATTTTACTTCTAACATGTCTATTTCTAGGTCGGTACTACAACCAAACATATTTATTAATATTTACAAAATTTATTAATAATTAATATTGAAAAAAAGGGTAAAAAATTAAAAAGCCCACCATTTTTTTTTTTTTTTTTTTTTTTGTGAAAATGTTTTATTGTAGTTCCGGTCATAGCCAACATGATACAAAATAAGAAACCGTTTTGAGTTTTGCTTTCAGTTGATTCGTTTTACAGTTATACCAACAATCACTTTACTACATAATTTTTGGACACCTTTTATGAGATTTTTCGTTATGATTTCAGAAAAGTAAATATCTAAAAGCATGAGATTTGTAAATCTTCTTACAAGTTGCAGTCAAAAGTAGGGCGAAAACCAAAGAAGTTCAAATTAATTAAAAAAATTAATTAAATAGTTACAGTTGAATTTAGTAGTAGCCGTGGTAGGAGAGTGGTTAGAATTATTACTTAAAACTATTCAAGACATCCCTATGTGATAGGTAAAATACTCGAGTGTTCTCTAGGTTCCCAAAGTGCGTCGAAATCACAGTTTAAGTAATTAATTTAATTGAAATAAATGAATTTAATTAAAGTATAACAAAATGTGTCTTCGCCCTTTAACACCCCTTAAAACCTCGAAATAAAGAGAAGTATGAAAATTAAACAAAATGCAATTGTGGCTTTAAGCGTTGACAAACCGAAATATTTGATAAATTCCGCTTATCTGCTTACTACCGGTTGTTGCTTGTTCTTTACGACTGCCGCGTCTGTGGAAACCTCTGTCACCACTGACCACTGCCGGCAAGCTACACGTGAACGTAACATGTGCGCTAGTTTTATACAAAAAAAAAAATGGAAAAAATTATGAAAGCGGCACCAGCCAAAGGTTCCAAGTTAACGAATGCCACACAATGGCTAGATGCAATTGGCGGCAAAAATGGCGATTTTATGCTAAAACACACACGCAGCTACATGTAAGCGAGTCGTAGAAGTATATAGTAGGGCTGTTATGGCTGAATACCGTTATATACAGCAATAACGGCTTTCGCCAACCGTTGCAACTGAAGTCTCATATCGAAAAGTTCCAAATATGTAGCATTGGTAAGTGCTGCAGCTGGCAACTGGCAACTGTATAACGAACTTCCCTTTCAAACACACATTTCCACTACCACACACACTCACACACTTGCATTGCACTGTATTTACATATAGTCTAGCGCCGTGATAGGTGCCCGCAGGTGGAAATTTCAACATATAAATGTTTGTTGCAGAAAATCGTCGAAGGGAGCGAAGATTGGTGATGGCTTGCCATTTGCCCTCACTTACAATTGTGGTTACGTATACGCAGTGTACAATGCTGGCCGTTGAACTTACACGTATTACTCCTGCCGCCAACTATGACTGCACGTTGTATGTAAATGTAATCGAATCGGTCTAGATTAAAGATTGTAATTTAAGAAATTGTTGTTGGCGTCATGTGTTGCATGAAATTCAGTTAAAAGCGTTAAAATATTTACTTGAATTGGAAAAGTCATGAGAAGATTATCATTTACGATTAACAAGTTAACTTTATACATTTTTCTTTATAGACAAATATAGTAAATTACATAAAATAAAAGATAAACATTCATAGATATTCGGTAATAAACATTTTGCTCGAAAAATTAAAATTCTTCTCATTTTTATAACACTTCTCGTATATTATTTATCAAATTTATGGATATGTTATGCTTTTCCTTATGAGCTTAAATAATTTAAGTAACTCCAATCAACACTTTAAAATCCAAAAAACCAATTCAATTCTCTTTTGTATTTCTCCAATCACCTTATCTACCTAACACATCTTTACAAATCACTTGGTAGAAACTAAAAGCGTTGGAATAATTATAATGCAATATCCGCGGATTTGTGTAACAGCAAAAAAAAAAAAAATAAATAAATGAAGAGAAAAGTGTAAGACAATGTGCCTTCATTAGTTGATTTCCACCGCAACCACGAACTATAAACTAATTTACATTTCAATTTGGTTTCCAAACGTTGCACACGACTGCACGGCACACACACAAGCAAAAATATATGTACACATATACATAGGTATGTATGTATGCATGGCAAGTACTGCACTCCAGCATACTCACAGTGAAAACTATTGAGCACTTATTGCCCCATTTCACATACAAACAAACATACCAACACACACACACACAAAATAATCAGTATATACAAATTTACATATTTATTCACATTCATTTCACCGCAAATTTATTGCAAACTAAAACGCAGGAGGAAAGAACACTCAACTTAGAAAGTGTTGCACTAAGTGTTTGTCGGGTGTGAGAGAGGAATGAGAAGAGAGAAATCAAAGAAAAAAAAAACAAAAAAAAGGAAAAGTCAAAATGAAAATTGCGGTTAAGCATTCGAAATGAATGGCAAAGTGAATGAGGTAGAAAAAGTGTAGAGTTTGGAGTGTGCGAAACTCAGTGAAGGGGGGGGGGAGGGAAAGCGCAGGCAATCCTTAACGTGTTTCAATGCGATCTCGCTAGTTCGATAGTAAGCAATTCACTTCAAGTGGAGTTCACTATGAGTTGTTTGCTTCTGTTGTTGTTGTTGTTGTTGATGTTGCTGCTACTACGAGTATTTGAAGTGAGTTGTAAACTGCACTCGATATTGGCAATCATTGTAAATTTTCTGCATGATGAGGTCGCGAAAGCAAGCAAAACGAGACCAGAGCACAGCATTCGTTGCATAGTACATGCAAACATATATAGGTATAGGTATAAGTACATATATATAACGTATATCCGCAAACGGTAATGCATGTAATTATACAGTATTCGATTTGCATAAACATGACTTTAAATAAGTATGTAACGCAGATATATAAGGTTGGTGTACATACATAACCGTAAGCACGAGCTTAGGAAAGGGCGCTTGGCAAGATGCATACAAATACCTAATTAGATAAATGTATGTATGTAGCCATTTATAATTACTTGTGCTTTTTTTTAACCTTGTACACGAGCGGATCTAAACTTTTGACCAGCAAATCTTTATTCGTTGCTTTCATTAGGTATGCCAGGTAGAAGAGATTCTTAATGCTTTTCGTCTTTAAAGTAAAGTTTTTGCTAGAGGAAATTCTTTCATATTAATTAAATGAATTTCTCGTAAAAAATATTTTGTTTATTTATGGTATATCATTAGGTTACTCATACGCACTGTCCGACGACGGTGTTTTTAGAGATATTTGCAGTTATTGTTAATTGATAAAGTCACCGCAGCTTTTTTTAACATTTTTAAAGAAAATCTTTCAGTTTTGAATACTAACTTTAATCAAATTCATTTGAACCCCATTATTTTCTATGACTTTCTGCCATACCATAGGAGTACACGTACCTTCATAATCCCAACAATGCAGTACTTTTGTAATTTTTCGGCGAAGAACTAGGCCAAACGATTTTCAGCGACTATTCAGTAAGCCAATTTTCATCATGAAGAGTTTTTCAAAGAACGAACGTTAGCCAGGTGTTCCAGGCTCGGTGCTATGTGGTGACTGCGTCAAAACTACCCAATCAAGCTCCAACATCAATGATGTTTTGGCCTGGCATTAACATCATGAACCGCAACACATCTTCTGTTGATAAATTCTGGACAATATTTTTGATGAGCTTGTTGTAAGCTGATCAACTGTTGGCAGTAACACTCAGAGTGAGTTAATTTGCTAGGTTGTAGGAGCTCCAATCCCCCTATACATCACACATAGTATAGTGTTTGCTGTCAATTAAGGCTCTGAAGTATATTGTAGGGGGTCACCGGCCTCTGACCATGACGTTTATGTTTTAATGTATATTCTCGCATCAACCAATTGTCTTGACCCATGATGAGTCGCTTCCAAAGCGGTTCGGTCTTGATGAGATTAAGAAGCATTTTATTGTTGGTAACTCTCTAGATGCATTTCCTTTTTTCTTTTCTTTTTTTAAGTAAGTTGTGATGACTAAAGGCCCCACTATATTTTGACAATTCGGCCTATTTGCTTACTCCACCAGTTCCAATCGCCGCTGGCCTTTTGGAGTGATATCAAAAATTTCGGAACAATATTGGGAAAACTACAACTAAGCCCGTTTCAAGTACTGATCCCACTAAAATCCAAAAATTCTAGAAAACTTATTTTTCTAATTGCTGTAGCCCACCGCGGGGAATATCAAGCCATTCGAGTGTATTTCTGACATAGATTAAAGCTACTAATAAAAATCCTTGGGCTCTGTGGAGGCGGCTGCAGGTACCAACTTTTGTTGACAAAAAGTTGTGAGTACAACAGGTTAGAAAATCAGCTCTGCAGTTAAAAAGTTCCAATAATAATATATCTATCAAATCAAATTAAATTAAATCTACTCATTTCAATTCCATTTAATTTTCAATTCAACTCCATTCTTAAAAACCACGCTAGTAATTAAACTCCATCCACCTAACGTCAACTAAGCTTAAAGAAAATCAAAATGTCAAACCTAACGAAATCAACTCAATTCAATTGAAATTAACTTAACTCAATGCCACTTTATTAATTTCAACTAAATTCCAATCCAGCTAATGGAAATCATCTCAGCTTAATTTCCGACTCAAGTCAACTTGACTTCACTCAATTTAACAAACTCCAACTAAAGTAAAATTCAAATGGATTTGTATTAACTCAATTCTATCTGATACTCTCAACTGAATTTCAAATTTCTCTCAAGTCAATGTAACTACTTTCGCGTTAACTTAATTGAAATGAACCCAACTCAATCCAATTTTACTCAACCCTACTCCACTCAATTCAAAACTCAATGCAAGCAGTGTAATTTAATCTGACATAAGTTTATTCAAACCAGTTTAACTCAGATAACTCAGATACTCAACTAAGGTAATCTCGACTTTACTTAAACGAACTCTACTCAAATGAGGTATTCACATCAGTCTAAGTCAATCCCGTTAGAAACACAGATATCACAAATAGCCCAACCACTAAGTCATAAAAAATTAAGTTTAACTTTCTCGTATATCTTCATATCGGTAATATGTGACTCCACTTGCCGTGCAAATAGACACACACAAGATGATAGTTGTTACCATGGTAACAGGCACATTTCATAAATCTCATTTTGGTATTAGTGAAATCCTCTTCGAGCAACAGAAGCACCTGCTGCCACTCGAATATTGCAACTCAATAGGCGAAATTGAAGTCTTGTGAAGCAGTGCATTTAGTGGACAGTCACTTATTATGCACACAAACAACAACAACGTTAACAATAAGCGCACAGCTCCATTAAGACGTACTGAGCTCAGTAGTTCTTCATCCATTAACCGTTCATTCGTAGTCATAGTAAGATTCCCAAATGTAATAACTTCAACACTGGCAATTCTATGTATGTATGTATGTTGTTGGCTGGTACTTATTATGGGTTGTATGTGCATATGTATGTTGCAACACACATGGCGTCGATGTGCTCAACGGGTCTTCATTGCTTTCTTTGGTTCATTTACATACTTCTGATACTCATGTGTATTTTGTTTGCTGCCCCTGTTTAGTTTGGCCTAGAGGCGCAGTAAGATATAATACTAACAGAAAAAGGGATACCCAATACTTATCTACATACATACACGTACATACATGGCTCTCAATTTTGTAAATTGTGTTAGATTGCCTTTTATTTAAAAAAAAAATGTTACATGTATTAAACCAAGTTCATCTGAAATGGTTGTAATGAATTTCAATCCTGCTGCTGGGCTTCAAGGTAATACTCAAGTCCTCAACGCTCATCCGGAAACAACCAGCCAGTGTGGAGCCTTCAATAACGGATAAAAAAAAAGTCAGCAACTCCACATAGACGATTTAAAGCCTCAATGGAGGATTTTTGTGCAGTCTCTTTACCAGAACTGCGGCTACGAGCGGGCGTTGGGTTTGAAGAAAGTGGCTCACCATCTAAATTTGACCAGAAACGGCGAGAGAAACCACTTTTGAATACGACCAAAACTAATGTGCTAAGGACTACAAATTGAAGGTACACGCCTCGATGGCCGGTCCCTTAATTAGAAAGTTGCCGGTCTCTTAATCAGAAAGTTGTTTCACAAAACTATTGGCTGATATTACTGCCATCCAAGAATTTTAATGGGCGGGAGTACCACGTAAACGAACTGGTCCTTGTGCTATTTACTCCAACAGTCATGTAAAGTGGCGGGATTTTGGGTGTCAAACTTGAATTGGAAGAGATATTCCGTCACGAAGCCCTAGCACTTATACCAATGGCTGAATGAGTCGCCACATTCTGCAATAAATCGATGATCTTCAACTAACAACCTATTCGCGTTCACTCCCCGTTGAAAGAGAAAGACAATGGGACCAAAGAGACCATTTATGAAATTCTTGAGCTGCTGTCGCCACGTTGCCAAAATTGTGCTTGCCGACTTTAACGACGGGATGGGAAAAGAAGCTATATTCGGCACAACAGTTAGAAAGTTAATTTTCCGTGACGAAACATCCCCAAATGGGTAGAGTCTGCACGGCTTCGCCATGCCCGAAATAAGTTGTATGTGGTACTAAATATCACCCCAAAGAAGTGCATCTCTGTCTAGAGATTAAAAAACTTGCAGCCAATTCGATGATGCCGTAATAGACGGACGACATTTTTCTAGTGTGCTAAACGAGTGTAAGCTCCGAAGACCTAACATCTTGTGACAGCAAAGGACGCCCCTAAAAAAACGCGAAAAAGATCCAACTTCAAAAGGCTGCAGCCACAATAAACAGCCCTTTTTTACTGAACTCGGCGGTCCTGCTCTCTAAGAACACTCATCAACAATACATATAAAAGAACTTTGAGACCACATTGTAGCTCCCAAGTACAGCTTTAAACGAAACTGGTATTGTTCGACAAGTCTGAATGAAATTTGTACAATGGGAATTATGGCACCGCAGCGGAGAGAAAAATACTGCCTGTAAAAGGTACTGAGAGTTGAATGAGATGAGACAAAACGAGCTTGCCGATCTGGCCGACTGGGTTAATGCGCAAAAAGTCTATGAAAAAATCCGGCGACGTACAAAAAGTTTAAAGACCAGATCATACACTTGTAGGCCACAAAGAGGGAGCGACTGATACGCAGAATATACAAAATTTATGGAGTCAACATCAGCCTACTTAAACGCAGTGAAATACCATAAACAGGCGTTTCATTGCCTGACGACACGACGCGATGAACTAACAAGGTATATGTATCAACTTCTCTTTGGTCGGACGAAAGCATGCCCAACAATCAAAACTTAAGCGCGCTCTGCCCAATCCACAAAAAAGGGGGACCGCAGAGTGGCTTTTCTGTTACCAAGGTTTCACTAAAAGTTGAAATCATTTGGAAAGAAACCATTTAAAATACACACAAAAGACTTTTTAGCGATTTTCTGCTAACTAGAGACTTTAGACTACTTTAAAAAAAAATTATTAATTTTCGAATGTTTTTTGCAACATAAACTTCAATTTAAAGAAGACTTTTTTTTGTTTGTTTTGTTTTTTCTTTATTTTCGGAACTAGTATGCGTTTTTATCACTGAGCCGAACTCCAAGAAATACAGAAGCTTTTACAGTTATTTCTATGCGGTCTTCAAATAAATATATCTCAGAAATACACTCCGAGGGGTTACCGTAATTCGAAAACTGTATCTATGTTGGTCTAGTCAGAACACGAAACCTTGACCATGACCATAAAAATTAAAGCAAAATAATTTCATTTTCCGTATCTAAAATTCCAGTAGCATTTTATATTTAATTAAAATAAATTGCTGATAATTATTTTATTATCTAATATATAGTAATATCACTTAAAAAACGCTTGTCAAAAACACTCAAAAATTGCTGACCAAAATCACGTAAAATACAGATTTAAGTGCATAATTGTTAGCCAACTTGTTAGTAATCTGTCATGGTGTGCAAATGCTTGTTATACTAATATACAATACAAAATTTCAGTATGCTCTCACATAGCTTATATACACTATATACATACATATAATTATACATATATGTATATAAATGCACTTATTTAGTGAGTTTGGCGCGTGACTTTTTTAGAGTTTATATAAATGATGCAAAACTTGCAATAAAAGCACATCACCAGTGGCGAGATTAAATTAATATTTTATATACCAAAAAATTTTAATTAATACTAAACAATAAGTGCACATATACGTACATATTTACACGCATTTAAAAATATATAAATGTATGGACTATATAGAAATATTGTAAATAAACACATTTTCATGTACAGACAAATTAAATTCAGCTGCTCTCATATGCATTTATATATATAAAAATTTTAATGAGCTAAAATTTTTTACAATACAAAAGTGTTGTTGCTAAGGAGACGTCGCACAGTAGGGTAAAAGGTGCTCAAAATGGAGATTAATTCACGCAAGCCTTTTAGTTACGGAAAAGCTATTTTTCTTTTTAGTTAATTAAGCATAAAGAAGTAAAAAATAAAGCAATTAGATATCCATAACATAACACCATAACAGAATATACAAAACCGACTATTATCTGCTGGACAACCGTTCTCATAAGATAGGTTGCTATGGACGGAAGGTATGCAGGATGGGTAGTTGCAGCATTAGTCCGTTGTGCGTCGGGTATGCCGACCGATATTAGCGCGTTCACTTCATGGCATCGTAACAATTTCCAATCTGTAATTGATCACTTTGTATTAAATACACATAAAGCTTTTGCTGAATAATTTTCAATAATTTACCTTTTGAATAACCGAAATAAAAAAGCAAACTACCGAAATTAAGCGATTCAAATAATTTGCAAATCAGCACAAATAAATTTCAATGAATATGAGGTTAGGCATATTCACCAAAAACGAAAACTGTTTGAATTAAAGAATTAAAAAAAAAAATTAAAAAATAAAAATAAAAAAAAATTATGGAAAAAGTCACTTTCTGGTTTTTTCCAATTTTCCGACTTTTCCTCAAAAAAAATTATAAAGTTTTTTTTTTCTTAAACTTCCCAGGTCCACAACGAACAAGTTCTGAAAATTTCATTAAGATTGGTCCAGCCGTTCTGGAGCCAAAAAAACATTCATTTTTGTATACATACATATGTATGGTATGTATTGTATTTATTCAAATATATAAACTGCTCCTGCATCACCATAATCATATTCATGATCATAATCATCTTAGCTTGAATTATCATCATCGCTTTCGCCATCATCAACTTCATTATTATTGCCACTCTCTATTACGCTCAACACTAAGGCTTCTTCTGGTAAAATCCTGAACTTTTTTGTGTTACTTTTCTTCTAGTCGATCAGAAATGATTAAAGGTCTCTTGAACATGTCTTCATTTCCTTTATTCTCCTGCTTTTGCGGGAAAAATTTCCTATCTTTGTTTAGAGCTTCCTGAGCTTCTCCTGATAATTGTCTGATAGGTAACAGGACGTAGGATATTATCTCTGGTCCATGTATGAAATATTTGTGACGTGTTGGAAGCATGTTATACCAAGGATAACATTCAACGAAGTATTTTCCTTTATTTAAAGCTAAGTCACGAAACTTCTTTACGCCAATATCGTGCCCTCTAGAAGCAACTACGAGTATTGTATGCATTTTTTTAATCAAATTTATGTGAACTTTAGTAATTGCTGCTGACATCTCGCGATTTTCAAAAAAAAAAAAAACGCCTGCAAGTATTGCCATTATGAGAATTTCCAAAGCCATGTTTCGGTTGATCAACAATCAGACAAAGTTTTATCTTTAAATTCCTTTTGAATCCGGCCATAGATTAAAGAAATAAAAACACTGCATTTTAAGGCTTTCGAGCAAAAAACTAAAAAAAAAAACACAAAAATACTTAGAGACACTTAACAAATAAATGGAATCTCTTTGAGTTTTCTAAATTATCTGATCAAGAAGGCTTCATTACAATTTTGCTAAATTTTCCCAGTTTAGCTGCTGAAGGAGGCTGTTAACTACTTTCGTTTGGTACCAAAAGATTTGAGATTTGATTTTTGAATTAATCTCCTAAATCACACATTTTACCCTGTAGCATTAAGTCGCATTATAAGTGACGGAGTATATCCTACTTGTACTAAAATATTTACCAGTATACCTATATGTATGACCCTGCGTGTCTGTCATTGCACATATTTTTAGGTCAGTTAGCGATCATTCGTTGTATGCTCGTTGCTTATTTATGGTAGACACTGTACAAGCATCGTGCTGGCCACACGATGTCAGCCACAAGCGGAGTGTCCATCCAAGCGCGTCAATCACTGCACAACTTTAATGGCTATGAGCCAGCGACAACAGCTTAATGGCTGCGAAAAGACAAATGAATATGAGCAACATGCAGAAATACATATACGAGTATATGTATGTGCATGCAAATATGAGTATGAATGCTAGCATTCCTGTCTCAGTTTATGCAATATTGAATTAATAACCGAATGATCCATTGTAGTGTAGTACTGGACCAACCCATATGGTGGTATCGATTTTCCGATATTTAGTAATTTTTTACTCCCAAAATATATTTGTATGCCTTTATAAGAAACAAACGGGTGAACATTTCGTTGTCTTCAGAGATACTAAGTATGTTACGAGGTAAAAGTTGGGTTGCCCCAAAAGAAACCAACGATTTTTTAAAAGAAAGTAATGAACTTTGATCAATTATGTAATTTCCATTATTTTGGAGGGCCTTTCGCCATACTTCCGGCAACATCCTTGCAATTACTTTATTAGTCTTCCTGTCAAGTGTTAGAGCAATCGGCTAAAATAGAGACGAAAAAACGAAAGATAGCTGAGTATAGGTCAGACGAAATTCCACCACCAACGCCCACAGAAATTCACCATGTGATTCTCTTCGGGTTTCGGCGTAATTTACACCCAATAAAACCTTTCAGTGAATGCCAATTTGCATACAGAACGATTGCACCATCTTTAAGGATTATTTCTAGGTGGTTCCGAAGATTCTAGATTGGACATTTTTCTTTAGAGGGCGATCCCCGAGAATATCTTCCACTGATAACGTCACTGTAGCTCTGGTGAAGTCCACAATTGACGAAGACCCACCATTGACACAAGAAATTATTGCTAATGAATTCGGCTTGAAAGGCATGGCTGTATCGCGAATATTAAGTAATCATCTGGGATACACAAAAAAATCTGCTCGATGGGTACCACGAATTTTAAATGAGGCCCAAAAAGAGGCTCGAGAGCATTTTGCTCAATTTTTAAACAAAATAAACAAATTCGAAAATAGCCAGTCTAGCAACTTTAGTAAAGTTGTTACTAGTGACGAATCTTGTTTTCAGAAGTACGATCCAGAAACCAAATATCAGTCCATGGTATGGAGCCCCCAACAGGAGTAAACACACCCGTAAAATCTAAGCAACAAAAATCAGCAGCCAAAGTAATGATGTCAGTTCACTTCATCCGATTTAAAACTGTAGCTGCTATTCTACTGAAGAAGGGTCAGATGGTAACTGCAAAGTGATACATCGGAGAGTGCTTGCCAAACGTGTTCAACAATTTTTTGGAAAACTCGAAGAAAGAGGATTTGCGGCGCTACTTTTTACAGCATGAATACGCGCCATCCCGCACTGCTGAAATAAGGAGTAATTTTATTGCGATCTTTGAGATCGAAGAAATACGTCCAGCACCATATTCCCCGAATTTAACACATTGTGATTTCTAGTTGCTTACGAAAATAAAAAAAAAAATTAAAAGGAAAGGTCCTTAATAGCAACGAGGAGATAATTCATGCGGTTAATGCTGAACTTGATATGCTTAAAAAGCAAGATTTTGAGGACTGCTTTCAGAAATGGATCTATAGGCTTAAGAAATGCATTGAAATCAATGACGATTATGTAGAGAGAACAAAAAAGGACAAGGCTTTTTTTAATCTTATATAAATTTGTATGAATTATTTTTTTATAGCATTTATTTTCCCTTGGTATAAACTGCACTGGCAGAGCTAAGTCCACATGCTGAACCATATTTGTACATCAATTTGTAGCTGCCAAAAGTCTATATTGTGATTGTAAGCCCTAAAACTTAGTTCAAAAAAGACATGTAGCTTTGCTTCAGGTTTAAATACAACATTCGGGGGAATTTTTTTAAAATTATCTAATAATCAAGACGACCATTTCTAGACCTTTCAGTCTTTTGTTCCCTTCTTCACTTTTCTACTGGTACGGTTCCATTTAGTAAGGTGGATAACTAGATCCTAAAAGAATAGTATTGAGTAAGCAATCGTAACTAAGATCTAATGAGAGAGGTTTAGTTAAGCCCCTCTAGTGCAGCCTGACAACCTTCTTCATGTACGCTGGATCGCTTTTTACTCGCCATCCCACATTAAATCTCAAAAACATCTTGCTATCTAACATGATTCCCATATGCTTAGAATTTAGCTTCGAATCTAAAATGGTCACTCGCAGCATTGGTTTGATCCAAGGGAATCGGGCTCGAATTTTATATTACTTCATTTTTGTTTTTAAAAGAGCAGGGTTAGCATTTAACAGAGTTGATTATCTCAGCTAATTAGATTATTGTTCTAAGTACATGATTCTCCTAAATGCCAGGGATTTTTAAATACATCAAGTATAATATTTTTATATATACTTTTATTTAATTTTTTTTTTTTAAATAATAAAATTTTATGAAAAATCATAATTTTAAAGTTATCAATTTATTTACTGGAAATTAGGTAGCAAATATTTGAAATCCGTTACAATTTTTCGTGTTGGATAAGTCAAAAGAAAAACTCACTAAAGTCCCTCTCTTTTCTCTCGCTCTTACTCACATATTTAATTCTATTAAAGCAGTTCATTCAGGAATGGATTTTTAGTAATAAGAATATATAAAAATTATTTTTGAACGATGTTTTCTGCAGTACTAGTTTGACAAATGATATTAGACTACTTTTGAGGGGGTTTCTTGTAATTATTTTATAAATTTCTATAGTTTTAAGCAATTTTATCTTATACAGATTGAAGTACTTTTGTACCCATACGGAGTACACATTACATGTGTTTCTTAAAGGCTCTCGATTTCCACATCATATAGATATACATATGTATATGCACACATATATATTGTATAATGTACATTTGTATTTGTTGGCTTCACATTGACACTAAACTCTTGCTAATGACATCCTGCTGGCGTCAATTATATTTGCTAAAGTTTGTATGGATATGTATATGTATATGTACCTATATGCTGTTGTATGTACATATGTATAAGTTTTAGATACATGTCTACATTTGGTTGTTGTGTTTATTAATGTGTCCACAGATTTGTTTGCTGATAAATTTCGACAAGTTTATCACTCTGCGTTGGCGTTAAGACGAAACTATTCAATATGTAGTCTAAATTGTTTGCCAGCTCATGGGTGGATGGCGCTTATAAAAATAACTTTGCAGCACGCACTGAGAGGAAATGCAATAAGAGTTTATAAAAAAAAACTTTTTATTCAAAAAAAATTTTTTTAGATAATCAAACTAATGAAAGTTTACAAATTTAATTTTCAATTTATTAAATTTTATAATTCTTTTATTGAAATATAACGAAAGAAACAAGAATGTTCTTTCTCAAAGAAAATGGCAAACAACAGTCAAAGGGGAATTAAACGAACAAAAAAGCTCAATTCGGCTGGAACCCAACATTAGATTCTCGGCTTATATTTTTATTGTTTTCAAGATGGTCTATCTGACTTACACAGAAGCACTAAATGCAGGTTTTTCAGAAGGTAGGCTTGCCTTTGGACTCACGTTAGTATTATTTGACAGATGTTTGTTACGCACTCTGACTGTTCCATCCATCCATCATTCCATCCATCGGTGCATATTGGTTAAAAATAAAAGATTTTTAATAAGAGAGGTTGGTCTATTTCTGGAGGTGTTCTGGGACCACCACCACCATTCTCCACTAAAAGTAGTAGACTTACGAGGTTTTTTTAATGCTGTTCATGAAAGCCTCAGATATTGGACCTTGACTCCCTGTATGAAGAACGACTTTAACTTTATTCCTTGGTTTTTTGTAAAAAAAAATCTTTCATTCTGGAAGTGGAGCTGGAATACCACATGCAAGTTTATAATAAAACTTATTAGTTATGCTTATAAAGGGTTTTCCAATAAGAGTGTTGCTTTGTATAGCCTGCTATTCCGGTAGATGGCATTTTTGAAGCTGTTATTTTTTGACATTTAACAAGTAAAAACTACGCCAGTAGTAAAAATGGAACGAAGAAAGCATGAGGCGGCTCGTAGAACTAAAACATGCTTCGGTCGTTGTTAAGCACTTTGTCGGACCGTAATACAGAAATTGGTGAAAAATACGAAGCTGTTGGGACAAGTTAATAATGTGAAGATTAAAATACGTGCACGTCGCTCAAGAGCAACTGATAATATTGCTGCTATAGCCCAAGTGTGAAAGCCCAGGTTTGTCTAAACCTTGACGTTCTTTCAAATTGGTCCATATTTTACATAAAAGACTTGAGTTTTAAGGCTTCTAAAGTTCAGTTAACACAAGAACTCAAGCCGGTCGATCATCAACAACACCGTTTCTTTGCCGATCGGATCCTTGAAATGCATGAAAATGATCCGGAATTTCATAGAGAAATCTTCTTGACTATTACCACCTCGATGACAACGTGCAGAAGCAAGACTGTCGCATCTATGACTCGGAAAATCCAAGATTTATTGTTGAAAAGTCTCTCCATCCTCAACGTGCAACTGTTTCGTGCGACTTATGGTACGGCGGTGTAATTGAAACTGACCTCTTCGAAAATGAGACTGGAACAACAGTTCATATAAGATGATTTATAATTTTTTTATGGCTGGAACTGAATAATATTAATCTGGACAACGTTTGCTTTCAACAAAACGGTTCTACGTGCCACATTAGCAACGAAACTATCGATCTTTTAGGTGACCGTGTCATCTCTCGAAGATGTGACCGAAATCTTGTGATTTAATACCTTGCGACTTTTTTCTCTGGGGTCACGTGTTAGATGAGGCTTACGTGAACAGGTCACATCTAGCTAATGAGGGAATGCAGCAGCCACTTGGCGGTCTGGTGATGGCTGCCAATTGGCTGGTGTTGTTTTCCATTATTGATGGCATATCTCCTTCTTTCGTATCAGTCTAAATATTTGGTTTCCAATTTGTTAAAAAATATCATTAATTTCAAATGCCAACATTTTTCACTACTCAACTATATTTTTTTATTATTATTTTTTTTTTCTTTTGCTCCACCACTCAAATGCATACTACTCATTTCATTCAACTGCAGTTTGTTGGAACTATTATTTATTTCGTTTGACAATTTTCACTCTTCAGCAGCGGAAATATGCAAAATGTTGGCAATTTGTTATGCCATAATCAAGTGAAAATAGTGCCGTCAACAATGCTGCTGGGGCAGACAGGCAGGCGGCAGGCGGCAAGCGCTTGTCAGTGCCACCAAATGTTGCAGCTATTTATCAGCAACAGCAGCAGCCGCAATAGCTCGGCTAGTGCATATTTCAGTGGTGGCTGCGCTGATTGGAGTGTAGTTGTGATCACAGCAAAATATTTTTACCCTCCAAAGTCTAATACAATTCACACAATTTCCTGTCATCACAGAGCATTAACAACCCGCACAGCTTCCGGCTTTGATGTCAGAGCAAAAAATAGATGAAAAAAAAGAGAGAGTGAGAAAAATGCATGATGTTGTCATCGGAGCAGTTAGTTAGTCAGTTAGCACGCTGACGCTCATTCGTCTTTTCAAGCCAATATGCAGTTTGCAACATGCAATATGCAACTGCTGCTGTCACTGCCGCCACTGCATCGCACTATAAACCGCTCTGTGTTGGCAGTGAAAAAGTTTGATTTTCGTTGCTCCACTGTATCAGTTGTCAAAATGAGAAAAATTCGAGCGTCAAATGTCGGGGGTGGGTGTTGAAATGTGAGTGGAGTGAAATTGGCATTCATTGTGAAAATCGAGTAAATAAGAATGTTGTGTTGATGCAGCTTGCAACTGTTGCGGACGGAAGTCAGGGGAGAAATGTGGCAGTCAATGTGGGCCAAAATCAAAAACTCGCGCTCATACCAAGTCGAATGACATATGATGGTCATGCATCTGTCACGAATTGACATTTATTAAAAAAACAAATATTTGCAGCTGAATCAATGAATATATACAAACATACATTGACTTCGTATTCACAATAAAGCATAATTGGACGTAATACTGGAGAATGGTCAGTATGCTTTAACAACAAAGGCATCTATGTTAGCTTCCTTTCAGCTTGAGCTTTAAAAAAGGTATCTTGTAAGAGCCGAATTGAAAAAAATGTTGTCAACTAATTCTATTTTTTAACAAAAATTCTTCTGCTAGAAATCTAACTTCTTGTAAATTGTTTCCAATTTTTTGTCTGATGGAATAGTGAAAAGGCTAGAGAAGCAGCTCAGAAAGATTTTACCATCCTATAATGGATGAAAAAAGAGGAACTCCTCAGGGAGGTTTTCTTTCACCCCTACTGTGGCTACTCGTAGCGAATGAACTTCTGAGAAAATTCTAAGGGAAAGTTCCCAAACTAAGTGCATATGTGCTCTGTAGCTCTAGGCGTTACGGGGAAATAACTAGAATCCATCAGTAGAGTAATGGAAAGAGCTCTAATGCCTCATAATGGCCGATATTAAGCAACTTACAAATAAATGCTGACAAAATGCATTCACAAGAAGGACCTCCGAGAAGCACACCAAGTGTTAGGCAATAGTTTTGGACAGCAAACTGTTTTGTAGAGATAAAGGTGAAAACGGCCAGCCGTACCCTTTACGTACGTAGAAACATGCTGGGTACCACGAGATGCCTATCCCCTAACCAATAGAACGATTACAGTGACTCGTTGCACTGTGCTTAACAGAAGCGCTACTCCGGCAAAACTTGAAAGGTGGCTTGGCTTACCACCAATTGACCTCGACCTTAGTATGAAGATTTTTATAAAATTCAATTGATCCAAGTCTCGAAGCCTTATAACCAACAAATGAGATTTCGCTGCGCTCTATAGGACGAACACGCTTAAACTGGCTTTTACCAAAGAAATTGACTCATGATGGTTGAACGAGATCACGTGTAACCTGTTCAACTCGCAATCTCTATGAAGATGAACCGCATAGGGTGCGCCAATTGAAACTCGAAAAATTGGTTGTTGAGAAAAGGATAATATTATGCAATCTTATTGGAAAAATTAAAAAAAAATATTTTCATTTCGAAAACCCAAATGAGAGTGTAAAGAAATTTCCCGTCGACTATGAGCTCAACTTTTACTTGCACTAAGCAAAGAATATGCTCTCAGCTCCAGCCCTACTGAGATGGTTAGCATGATTGGATGTAAGTGCATATTTACAAAATCATAATTGCGATATCAGCGGAGCATACCAACTCAATGCTTTAGGTATGAGCATACCTGATCCGATTATAATTCTTCTCTGTATGAAAAAATACCATTTGTACGTAAACTAGAATCCAA
>JAWMAG010000013.1:8217500-8222500 GCA_037013455.1 Ceratitis rosa
AGGTGGGAACATTAGTACCTCCCATCCGAGCTCCTGGAGCTTCTGGCGCGTCACCAAAGACGTAAGTAGCCTGGCGTTGTCCTTATGGAACACAATTCGGCCTCTGTTGATCAAAGATGGCCTCTTCTGGATGAGTGCTGCCTTCAAGCGGTCCAGTTGTTAGCAGTAGAGGGCCGAATTGAGTGTTTGGCCATAGGGGAGCAGCTCGTAGTAATTGATTCCTTGCCAATCCCAATCCCAAAAACACAGCAAAACCTTCCTGGCCGTCAATTCTGGCTTGGCCACCGTTTCCGCCGGCTCACCGCGTTTTCACCACGACTGATTTCACTTGACGTTGTCGTAAGTGATCCACTTTTCATCGCCAATCACCAAACGCTTCAGAAATGGGTCGATTTTGTTGCGGTTTAGCAGCGATTCAACATTATCTGTTAATGATTTAACATTAACCACAATATTTAGTTTCGGGTAAAATCAAAATAAAATTTATTTCAATACCTGCTTTAACGACAACATTTCAAAATGTTCCAACCAAATCGATAGAATTTTTTGATTAACAGTAGGTTTAATGTTACGATCCACCCTTGAGAAATAGGAGAATATGTTTAAATAAACGGAGGCCACACACTCCTTCGTTACACTTTTTATGGAAAGGCACGAAGCACTGATGCTGACTTATTCGGCGAGCGCTACAATTCCCCACCAGTTACCACCAGTTACGAAATCTGTTGTTGCAATATTAAATTTTTCACTTAATTTGAACAAAAATGCAGAAAAAATCTATAAAACTTACTTGAAAACCGTTTTAAAAAAAATTTTTTACCAAAAAAAAATTTGAAAAAATACAAACAGCTTGAAAGTGAAATATAAATAACTAGAAGACCCACCTACACGTTGCTATGTCCTTCTGAGTTGTGACGCCGTAGCCGCAGTACACTAGAATCTTATAAATTTTTATTGATCTGTAATCCACTTTTGAAAGCAAAGTATTTTATATGTTAATTCAGACAAAAAATTTCCGGAAATATACATAACTTCTATTTACATTTATTTAGTCGTATAAAAATTTAACTAAATTTAACCATAAACATAATTTTAGTAATAATTTTTTTCAAACGAAAAATTATCTGGTCCCACAAATTTTTAAATCTAAAATAAATCAAACTAAAAGTAAATTTTTTCATTAGGTTTATCTTTGATCCACTTACTAGATGTCTATAATCTTCGCTGAGCAACTACAAATCAAAATTAGCCAATCCGGTTTAACCATTTCCGAGTATTGGCTAAACAAAGGAACAGCAATTCATAAAAATATGATATAGGCATAAACTAGGGGAAAGAGGACCTACATAGTACGCTTTTGTTTTCAACAACTTAATAGGCTAGGTATTTAGACTATTAAGTATTGAATAATAAATACATAAAAAGATAGATGATATAGATCAGGAAATAAATACAATATTTCTACTTTAAACAGAACTAAAAATTATTGTCAATCAGTAGACCTCGTAGCCACTATTCATGGTAGTCACCAATAAGGCGTAGCTAAAATATTTGTCTATTTAATTAACTTTATAATCGGTTATATTGAGAAAACATCAACACGCTTGGGCCAGAGTCAGCACTTTCTGACACCACAATATTGACCCAATCATTGAACCTTCCTATCCCTACACTTCCATTCCTTTACAAATTTCATTAAATATTTTTCTTTGTTGTCTGCTAACTTAGACAAATCATCGAGTAAAGCAGCTTCCAGATAACGAAATTCAGTTCTGCCTTCTCTCTTCTCATCATTTTTACAACTTCATCAATATCTTTTTAAGCGAACTCTCAGCTCTGGTGGATTTCATCGTATTAAGCAGTGGTCAATTAAGACTCCTATAACCGTAGAGATATTCCTTCTTTTGGAAGAGAACTTCTCACGTTATCTTTTCCGAGTGCGTTAAAATCATCTACCTAGTAAGGTAGCTTCCTGATATGCCATGTAGCCGAAGAAATCTAAGTGGCAGATAGTATGTTTTGTTCAACCATCTCCTATAGAAATTTGCGATAGTTCAGTATAATTTTGGAGTTTATGGTTTCCAAACCAAACGGCTTAATAGCTAGCCGATCAGTGTTATTTTCTAGGGATTTGGCATTAACTTAAAAATAAGAGTATAGGTATCTAATGCGCATAATCATTAAAAAATAATTTGAAAAATTTCTTACTGATATTTATGGAATAGCTTATTGTGTTCCGCTGTTTACCACAGTTAAGCTTTTGCGATCAGTTCCTTTCGCTTTAATAAACGTGCTTCAGTTTTTTCCACCCAAGTTCATCCATCTCCAGAGGCCTGGGGCTCGGTGTACCACGGAGTACTTCATGTCTCAATCGACTGAAGGCTGGGCACTCGCTAAGGTGATGCTTCAGCGTTTCACCCTCCTCTGTGCAGGTTATATACTCTGCCGTTCTACCTTACATGGCTTTTGGAAATAATATTAGGTGTAGTAAAAGATATAGTATGGTCTGTCTGCAATCTAGGCTACCCCATAATAGTTTAGTGGTACGTCTTATAATACATTTGTGACACCACAGAATATGCTAATGGTCCACGCCCACTAGTCAAATCAATGCGTACAGTCACGAAGCCATTCTTCTGAAGGCACTGAAGGTTGCCATTTTTAGAAATTTCAACCTACTTTTCGAATGTGCGGAGCATTTACAAAGAAAATGCCTTAAATTTTGAGGCTCTTCCTCCACTCTAGAACTTCTATAGAAAGCGTTTGATGGTGTTCCCAAACTCTTTGCGTGCCAGCCTATTAAAATATTCCCAGTAAAAGGATCCATAATTTTGGTTATCTCTTTTCTTTTTACCGCGAAGAGCTCTAGTGACATCTTAAGTGCTAGTTAGCAGCTTTAAGGAATAGCTTTCTTATAGTTAACTGACAAGTGGTGGCGGCATGATCAAACTCTTTCAAGTTCGTTCGATATCACTTTATACGGTATACGAAATATTTTGCTAATATCAAGTTCCCCTTTGCTCCACCGACTCTGTTTTTTACTTGTAACGCATGTCTTTAAAACGAGTTAAATCTGCATTTTCTGGTATTATTTTATCCCAATGGTTTCTATCAGAGATAGCTACTTTGAAATCTGTCATGACGGTAACGGAAAATTTAATTTTTCTGGTAGAAATCCAAATTAGTCCCGCAAGCTTATCATTACTGGAAGTATTAATCATTATTATCCGTGGTGCACAGACAGGGCATTTTCTTTTCTTTAGTCGGCTGTCTAGTAATATCATTAATGTAACCCAGACCTAATAATACTCGGAACCACCTTCTGATTCATTCTCTATTTAATAGTTTTCAATTGTAAAATTTTGTTTTCAGTTTGTTAATCGATCAAAATCTTATTTTCCTTATTGCAGCGTCAGCAAATTTTCTTTTTATATAATTTATCATAACACTTCTTTACAAATTTTGTAATTTTCTTCTTTCTGCAAGATGATTCTCTTATTTACAAGCATTGTGCGGCCACTTCTTCATACGAAACTCTTATATATATCCATATGTATGTATAGCAATAAAAATGAAAATCTGATTTTCTATTCTTTACTCTTTTACAGCCACGTTATCTACTCACCTCCTTGGCTTTAAATGACCTCACCATCGGACTGCTTATCACACCGTTTGGACTATTGCCAGCATTATTTCATTGTTGGCCATACGGCGAGATATTTTGCCAAATACAGGTAAGCGTTGGCGTATGAGCGATATAAAATATTAAAGCGTGTAGCAAAAGTATAAATAAAAAATAGACCAAAAAAACACAAAAAAACATGGCAAAGATAAAGTTTCAGAGCTTACAAACATTTATTTCTTCATAAATACAACGATGTGTACTATATATATGTATATATAATCCTTGTTGTTACATGTGTAATACAAATAAAGTGGCCAACGTGGCGGCGGCATCATCAACAAGAAAAAAAACAAAAACAAATATTGCAACAACTTTCCAGCCAACTTAAGTGGCTGATAATGCACATACATACACATATAAATAAGTAAACACAAACGAACTAAAACGAAAATCGTAGCTAGCTTATGGCCAAAGATATTACTCGTAGGTCCGGGCTATCTATGTGCGTTTTCATTTGTGGGTGACTACAAGATGCTTTGCGCCATGTGCTTCGTGAGTCAATGAAAATCGAAAAGTGCAATGTTGTGCGAAAATAGTTTTTCACTTTCTCTACAAAAATTTGCACACTTGCCAAATTGTGCTAAATTCCCGCACGAGCAGGAAGAAAAGCAAGCATAGTGTTTGCTTCTTTTTAAGAAGTCTGTGTAATCGATAATGTAAAGTTTAAGTGGAAGCTAACAGAGATTTATTTGTTTATGTTAGGCAAGGAGATAATAAAATCGATATTTGTGGTCATTTATTTCGGTGAAATTTGAGGCTGTTTTTTGTATGCTGAAAATGATAAATTTTACTTCTTCATACCTTTTGTAAATTTGATAATTAAGCACACTTTTTTATGTTTCTGATATTTTAATTTTATTAAGTTTAGTTTAGTTTAATCATTTAATTTTGTTTCTGTAATTTTTAATTTTATTTTCCTTTTTTTGACTTATTATATAATTTCAATTCATTTTTTATTTTATTTTTGTTTTTATTATGTTATTTTATTTTATTTTATTTTATTTTATTTTAGTATATTTTATTTTATTTTTGTTTTTATTGTGTTATTTTATTTTATTTTATTTTTGTTTTTATTGTGTTATTTTATTTTATTTTATTTAATTTTATTTTATTTTGTTTTATTTTATTTTAATTTATTTTATTTTATTTTAATATTACTTTATTTTATTTAATTTTATTTTATTTCATTTCATTTTATTTTATTTTATTTTATTTTATTTTATTTTATTTTATTTTATTTTATTTTATTTTATTTTATTTTATTTTATTTTATTTTATTTTATTTTATTTTATTTTATTTTATTTTATTTTATTT
>JAWMAG010000013.1:8225000-8280000 GCA_037013455.1 Ceratitis rosa
TAATATTTAAAATGCAGGTGTTTCTGTGTTTTTTGTATTCGCTGAATTTAAGCTGAGAATTTAAAACTGAATTTGCCGAGTTTGGTGAAATAATTTTCCAAAACAACCACGCAATTGCTCACACAAGCGCGTATATATGTATGATTCACTCAAGTATCATGAAATTGTAAACAGATACCTGCAGTTGCTCCATCCACTCAGTATTCTCCACATAATTCCGCAAATTTAATATTAAATAAAGTAATGCAGATTTCCGTGCCGTTACATTAACACCATTTTGCGGCTGTGCCCACAAAAAGTTTCATTTGCCATTCGATCCAGTACCACAAACATGTAAATACATACATCGTTTTACAATAATGTATTTGTTTGCGTTTTACTGCGAAATTGTTAATTGTTTGCGGAATGAAATTTGAGGCTTTGGGCTTCAAGTTTTCTACAAATACTTTAGGAACAAAAATCATAAATTTTAAGGACTATATTTTGCACTGTACAAAGAGTGGAAATACAGCTAAAACTTGTAATATAAATATAAATATAAATATAAATATAAATATAAATATAAATATAAATATAAATATAAATATAAATATAAATATAAATATAAATATAAATATAAATATAAATATAAATATAAATATAAATATAAATATAAATATAAATATAAATATAAATATAAATATAAATATAAATATAAATATAAATATAAATATAAATATAAATATAAATATAAATATAAATATAAATATAAATATAAATATAAATATAAATATAAATATAAATATAAATATAAATATAAATATAAATATAAATATAAATATAAATATAAATATAAATATAAATATAAATATAAATATAAATATAAATATAAATATAAATATAAATATAAATATAAATATAAATATAAATATAAATATAAATATAAATATAAATATAAATATAAATATAAATATAAATATAAATATAAATATAAATATAAATATAAATATAAATATAAATATAAATATAAATATAAATATAAATATAAATATAAATATAAATATAAATATAAATATAAATATAAATATAAATATAAATATAAATATAAATATAAATATAAATATAAATATAAATATAAATATAAATATAAATATAAATATAAATATAAATATAAATATAAATATAAATATAAATATAAATATAAATATAAATATAAATATAAATATAAATATAAATATAAATATAAATATAAATATAAATATAAATATAAATATAAATATAAATATAAATATAAATATAAATATAAATATAAATATAAATATAAATATAAATATAAATATAAATATAAATATAAATATAAATATAAATATAAATATAAATATAAATATAAATATAAATATAAATATAAATATAAATATAAATATAAATATAAATATAAATATAAATATAAATATAAATATAAATATAAATATAAATATAAATATAAATATAAATATAAATATAAATATAAATATAAATATAAATATAAATATAAATATAAATATAAATATAAATATAAATATAAATATAAATATAAATATAAATATAAATATAAATATAAATATAAATATAAATATAAATATAAATATAAATATAAATATAAATATAAATATAAATATAAATATAAATATAAATATAAATATAAATATAAATATAAATATAAATATAAATATAAATATAAATATAAATATAAATATAAATATAAATATAAATATTAATATAAATATAAATATAAATATAAATATAAATATAAATATAAATATAAATATAAATATAAATATAAATATAAATATAAATATAAATATAAATATAAATATAAATATAAATATAAATATAAATATAAATATAAATATAAATATAAATATAAATATAAATATAAATATAAATATAAATATAAATATAAATATAAATATAAATATAAATATAAATATAAATATAAATATAAATATAAATATAAATATAAATATAAATATAAATATAAATATAAATATAAATATAAATATAAATATAAATATAAATATAAATATAAATATAAATAAAAATATAAATATAAATATAAATATAAATATAAATATAAATATAAATATAAATATAAATATAAATGTAAATATAAATATAAATATAAATATAAATAAAAAACAAAAGGAATAATTAAAAATTGATTAATAATATATTATTATATACACATACGAGTACATACATATATTATTTATATAAATACAAGAAGTTCTTTTTTACTCACTTTCAGGCCTTACTCCGCGGTGCGCTATCTCAACAAAGTGCAGTCATATTGGTCTGTATGGCTGTCGATCGATACATGTGTGCGCTGCATCCGCGAAAATATTATCAGCACTCTAGTAAAAAGGTATTCAATCAAACATTTATTTTAGATAATAATTATGTTAAGCCATAACTAAAACCTAATCGACAATTTAATAGAATTTTCAAAGAAACACCCAAATGCACTGAAAGCCTTAAATGCGTACATAGTACATACATATATGTTGGAGCCAGAAATAAAGCAATTATTCCAACGTCTCAAAAAGTAATTCAGTGCTTACCTCATAAAGTTACTGGAGCCTATAAATTATACATAAAAATTTTGAAAAATTAAATATTTCATTACAAAGCGTTATTTTCATTTGGAAGATGAAGCTGAAGCTCAGATAAGCTTTTGTGAAATGCTTTAAAAACTTGTTTTGAAAGGACTTTCTTCTTAGAATAGAAATTAAATCTGCCTCATTGCAAATTTCAAGTAAAGAATTTCAGAAGAAAATAAAGTGTGAACAGAAATATATTTTATATGAGATTTGTAGTTCTGTCGGAGCTTTTGATTATCAGCGTCAGTTAATACAGGCTTTCAAGCTTTCGTATAGTCAGGCAAAGGTATATTTGAAGGTATTTTTCTGCCGGGTCTTTTTTTAAGATGCATGATGCATATCTAAAAACTGGTCTATGGTCAGGTATGAAGCATCGCAGATAAGGATTGATTAGGTCGTTGATGATGGACTTCAATCTCTTACAAAATATGCTCGCTAAGATATTATATACGGTATTCAAGGGGCTTATACCTCGATAGTTGGCACAAACTGATCTCCTTTTAATACATTGAACACTGCACACCCTCGTTAGTCGTGGATGCGGACACACTTTGAAGTGTATCTGATAGTCTAACGTTTAAGCAGATAACGAATCGGTTATTGCGTTCATGAGTCACTTAGTGAAGAACTCGGAAGTTGGGGAAAAAAATGTTTATTTCAAATTTATTATCTTTACAAGGAACTGCAAAACTAATGAGATTGTACGTATGGGCACCAAAGTCTCGTTAATATCGGGCGAGAATTGGCGGTCCACTGCTATCTTGGGGTCTGCTTATGTATAGAGGGAAGGGAGCTTACCCAATGAGCGCCTCAGGAGGATCTAGAAAGGTCAGGGAAGCTTTTCTCTAAGACAAAAGCCATTTCACCTAAAGGGAGTCACGCGCTAACTTCTGGGTTTCTTCAGGATATTCACTATCAAAATTGTTTGGAAGAAGAGATAGACTAATTCTTATACTTTCTGATACACATGCGCATAGGTTATTCCAACCAAAAGAGTTAAAAAAAACATAGAAATCAGGCGAGTCAGTGAATGAAATGAGCTGTAGCATTTGAGATAAAACGAACGCTTTTGCCGACAGAACGGATGTTTCTTATGTGTCTATGTCGGACTGAAGTAAGTTGTTGCATTTTTTATAAAACTTTGAAGCATTTCCACATGTTCCAAATTCTCGTCAGTTCCTCATGCTCACTCATTTTGGCCTCTTTCTTTTCCAATCTGCAAATCCATCTCGTTTCTCTCCTCAACTCCCTCTCGCTCTCTCTCCTATATTGCGCCTTTTGCGAGATATAGACAGTCTATTTTTATCTCTATTGCAGTGCAACATTCTTCTCTTCATTCTACCAGCCCTTTTTTGAGCTTCTCCGAAACCATTAGCTTCTTTAGCAGTGGTGCGTGCATTTCCCGTATACCGAACAACTAATAACGGTTCTCAGAAATGACGAATACCGGAACCTCTACGGATCGCATCTTCTCAATGCCCGAACTTGCTTGTGTTTGTTAAAGGGAGTTGTTTGTTCACCTTTTCTTTGCAATAGCTAAAAGAACAATAAGCTGATGACTCGTGTACGTTTTTAAAGAAGAAGAAGGAGAAGGATTTCTAGTATTATAAATTTTGCAAAAAGTTTAAATTTTAAATTTTCTGTCTAAATTTCTAAGTGCACTTGACATGTTTCAATCAAAACCGATTGACCTGCATCTTAAGAATGCTTACTAGTAACACTGCGATCAATTTTTATACAATCTACAAAACAAAACAAAAAATGTTTCACATAATCACTTAAGTAAAGCCTACTTTAGGGCGCCTTATCTGGAAAATAGCGCGCCTATGCACTTCAAACATAAGTAAAAGTGATAAACAATGTGAAATGTACTTGAAAATCTACGCAAGCGACTGCTGCGTGCAGGAACTTAACAACACGCACAGGCTCAATGGTCGTAAAGAGATAATATTGTGAAAAAAGAGAGGAAAACAATAAATTATTGTGTATGAAATAGGCGTTCGCTGGAGGAAAATGAAGGAAAAGTAAAATAAAAACTCAAGCCAAGTGAGAAAGTATTAAGTGAGTAGTAGTAGTAGTAAGTCACTGTGTCAACTTCCCTCTCTCTCTCTCTCACTTTCTTACTCTACGCACTCACGGCTTATGCTGTAAAGTACTATAAGCACCAACGCGCTGAATTTTCCAACTTTTTAATATTTTAATTGCATAATAACTGCAGTCAAGTGTGTACAGCCGTCGAATAAAAAAAAAACAACAAAAACAACTGAGACTGAGAGGAAAACAAAACAAGCAATAAGCAATAAGGCACTATAACAAGCAAGATAAAGCGAGCGTTAAAAGATGACGGATCGACAGGCAGAAAAACTGCACAGAAAATAAATCCCACTAAATGAAGATAAAGCACGTAGAAAATGTTGTTGGTGCGGTTAGTGAAGCCGATACAAGCTAACGAGATATGAGTGGTGAGATAGTGTTGTAACAAAAGAGAAATATGCTTATGCGTAGGAGAATAGTAGGAGGATGCGCTGTGAAACGGAAACCAAAGAAATTGGAACGAACAATGCGCACTAGAAAACAATACAGAATGGGTAAGTTAGCAGAAGTAAAAGCAGAAGCCAACAGACGCTCATATTTAACGGTAAATATAGAAATGTAGAAGATTGAAGCAATTTCTGAGCAACAAAAACAATAAAACTTAAGCTGGCAGTGCGAAGTGAGAAGTAAAAGGGAAACCCAGAACCCAGAATTTTTCTGGTTTTCCCACATGATTGATGCGTTCAGAGCTACGCAGGAATAGCAAGAAAAATCAAAATATTTTGTAGTGAATTCTAACTCATTTGTTGTTCTATCAAATAAGGTCACTTCACATACAAAAACAAGAAATAATAATAAAAAAAATTAAACCAAAAAATAAATAAAAGTGTCAAGCATCTGCTGAAGCTATGTACAGTAAAGGCAACACCGTGAGCGGGCATACAACCACATAGAAGTTATAAGTGTGTTGAAGCCTTACACATACACCTATATAAATATACGAGGCATATGCAGAAAGTAAGTGTGAGTGTTCGTCATCCTTTGCAATCAGGACAACCCTTTTCGTGATCGATGTCAATTCAGTCTCCCGTCAAATGCGAAATACGCTATGCCAATTTTCATCTCGTTTGATAACAAAAATCTACATTGGAGACCTTAAAAAATTGCAGTTGACGTTTCAGAACAAGAGCAGAGGTATGTTGACAAAAGGAGCCTACCTGCTGCACGACAGTATCAGACCACATACCGTTCCTAGCATTTACCTGTTCTAGCACTTTCAGTATACCATCTCCTTATGTACCTAAAACTTCACATGATTGGTAGTATATTTTCAACAAACCAACCTTACATGACCGTATCACTTTTATGAAATTTGGCAACTCCGAGTTGCAAAGAGTGGCTACTATATGCCTTCCATAGTTTTACGTATTCCCTTTTTGAGGTTTTGAATCGACGTTGGGCTGTTGGCGTAGACCTTATTTTTACGTGGCCTTGCAAGGCGTTAAATCTCAGGAACGCGTTGGACAATTGCGAGAGATACTACGGTCCGGAAGCTTTTCCTTTAAAAGATCGATGGTTTTGTTGCTTGTGGCAGATTTATCATCCTTCGATAGCGAAATCCATTCACCGTAACTTTTACTTTAGCCCCATTAAATATTAAACGTTGAGCATGTAGAGGCTTTTCAACAATAAATCTTGGATTTTCCGAGCCCCAAATGCGACAGTTTTGCTTATTGAAGTAGCCATTGAGGTGAAAATGGGCCTCATCAGTCGTAATGATTTTTCTATGATATTCCAGATCATTGTCATACATTTCATACAGTCGGCCTTGAACAACATTCACCTTTTAGTTGAAAACCCTTTACTAAACCATCACATATAATATTTTTTATTTTTTTTGTTCAGATAAAAAATTTTTTTTGTCTACAAAAAATTCCATACACTTACTTTCTGGATATGCCTCGTTCGTTGTGATGAAAGTGAAAATGCTTGTTTTTGTCTGCATTAAGTTGCATTTCCATGCAAAAACAACGCTGTTGACCTAATTCCACAGTTAAATACAAATAATGCAAGATTTTATTAGCGACAGATGTGACTGGCACATAGCAGTTGGCCATAATAGACGCACATACGAGTATATATGCTACCAAGTAAAAATAGCTGAAAAATTAAATATATTTTACATTGAAAAATTACAACAGTGGTGAAATTGAGGTTTTTTAAATGTGTAAAAAAACAGCGTAGCAAAAATAACAAGAGTAAAAATTGGTTAAATTGAATAGTGCAAAGGAATATGGTAGACAGTCAGTTTTATAGGAAAGTTGCATTAAAAAGTTAATATTAAAGTGAAAATTTAAACTCGTTTTTTATTCAGGCATTTTTATATTGAAAAAAAATGAAACAAAGCATAGAAAGCTAACATTTTAAGCGAGGAGATTTACAAAAGTTCGGTAAGTTGGCCAGAAAAAAAAATGTTTTATATTTATCCGTAATATTTGTCCTTTTTCATCTTCTGTACATAATTGCCACGATAGAGACTACTCATATGGTACATTCCGAGAGCTTGGTAGGGAGTTTTTTATACATCCACATTATAGTCCAGACCACACACCAAGTATTTATCAACTGTTCATGTCCTGGCAAATGATTTGGCTGGTGAAGCAGTAGGGATAAGAAAAATCTGCGAAAATCTATTTGCACAATTTTTTATCAATGGGAACAAGGGCTTTTGTACGAGAGAGACATAATGACATTGCCCTAAAAATGGCGAAATATTTTTGACGAAAATTGTGCGTTTTTGACATAAATCGGATAACTCTAATAATGGTTAATAAAACCTTTAATTTAATGTAAAACCAAGGATCTAATATTTCGTAATGACAATTCTGAAAATGAGTCAAATTAATTTCAAACCAAATTGGGTGGGATCTATCGTAAACAAATTTGAATGTATGCCAGTCCCGCTAATTGCCTCAATCTAACGATAGGTCATGACGATATTGCAGTATGAGTTTCAGTACAGCATCAATAGTTTCCTTCCACCTTCCGGATCTAGACCTCGATTGAATTCATCATACCATTAATAACACTGGTATTTAACGGGACTTGATAGCCAAAACTTGAGTTAAATTCACTAGTGCACTCTTACTTAGTTAAGCCAAAGTTTGTAAAAAGTAATCGCGCTAAAATATTGGCGATTTATTTCCATTCTTTTTTTTTGGCCGAGATGAATATTTCAAGCTATGGTAAACAACACAAGTAAGGCTCGTTTACCAAAACGTACTTGGTATGTGTGACATCAAAAATATTATCAGTTGCCTGATTGCAACATAGGTCAATGTTTGAAGCTTAATAACACTCATTATTTGATAGGACAATGTTTAGTTATAAGTGTCAAAATTGCACCTGAACGTAAAATATGTACAATTAGGTTACGTATACGCACTGTTGTATCAGAAATTTATTTTGAGAAGTAATTGTCAAGCTTGTTATTTTTTATGAGATTTTTTTTTCAATTTTATACAAGTTTTACTCATTTTTATTTAAACAAAATATATTCACAAAAAAATATATTCCTAAAAACATGGCTCGATACATGACTGAGCAAACATAAAACCAAATAAAATATCAACAAAAATAAAAAAAATACGTTTATAGTAGGCGAAGTTCACCAAGCACTACACTTCAACTCACACCCCTTCCGTCTAAGCAGCATATTTGCTGCTCGCTTAAATGTAGGCCGCGACAACTTTATGTGAAACTGCTAACCAGAAATAATATATTTATATAAGGAAATGTGTGCTTATGCATACATATATACTTGCAATCGCTTGTTACAGTCATTGGCATTCCGCTTTGTAGTTATAATTTATTGCAATAACGATACACCCACTTGCAACAACTTTTTGAAGAGAAACCAAGTTGGAGAATTTTACTACGGAAATGTAGAGAAACATATAAAATTGTATAAGCGGAAGAGTCTGTGAAATACATGAAAAAATAGAAGTGCAGATTTCTTATAAATATAAATATGAATGAGTGTAAGCAAATATAAGTCCTATATACATATACATACATACTTTGAAATACATATATATTGGTGTAGTAAAAATAAATCCATTATTTTTCCAATAGATGGCGTTATTTATATGTACCTCGCGTTGTATAACTCCAACCGGGTTCCGCTAAATGGCGTTAGAAAGATGACATTTTGTACTAAAAAGGCTTTTGTGATTGGTTGATTCAGTTTCAGTGTCGGAAAAGTCGATAAAATCATGAACATTGTCGAGTCAGACCGTCATCTATGCACTGTTTCGATTGCCCAATAGCTAAAGATTGCACAAAAAAAAAACGCTTGGGAACATTTGAATAAGGGTGGATAAGAAAAGTAAAAATTCAGTTTCATGCAAGCCTAATGGATCTCTTTTTACTACACCTAATATATATGAAAATTAGGGCTGCTCAACTTTAGAGGAAAATAAATAAAAAGTGTGCATTTCAGTAAATAAATTAATCTAATTCATTAATTTCATTGGTGGTTTTAGGCGAATTATTTTATGAAAAATAATTCGAATGCACAGTGCCCACTTCGGCCTAAGTAGATGTACTATTTCAGTTATAAATCTAATATTCACACTTTTGAAATTGCTTAATTTTTTATTAAGATATTCCATATTATTTTTTTATGGATTTATTTCACTACTAAATAATTTTAATTATTTTCTCCCAACAATAAAGGGAAGAAAATTTCTCACTCACCTTATTATCCATTCTTTTCGATAAGCTACGCATAAATTTCATTTTCGTTTGATTACATTTCTTCCACAACTTTGATTTACTTCATGTTATTAATGATTATTATGCCCATAATTTCTTTCAATATATACCATATACTGCTTTCTCTATTCTAATCACCATTTTTCTTCAAATGAAGTGGTGGGCAAGTAGTCCTGCTTTTTTCTTTCTTTTCCTCTTTGTTATTTTCAATAAACTCATGTATGTCAATGAGTATTTGGTCTAGTGATTTGCACAGTTGCACGGTCTGAAAATTATATAAATAAAAAACCAACCCCTCCGTAGAAGCATACAAGGTTATTGTTTGAGCACTACACGTTTGAAAAGAACACAAAACAATCAGTGCATCGTCTTACAATGCGCAAAACATTTCTTTCGAAAACAACAATGTTATCGGCACTTCTGACTTCCGGCATTAATATGAAAACATTTTACAATAGAGAGTGGCTTTGCCTGGAGTCTCATTTGCTATCGAACGTCTCGTGGAGGTACTTCCCGCGATCATCACAAAACTCCAATCACATTACGGATAAGTGGGATTTTATGGGTAGTGCCTCCTATAATGGAGGATCTCCTATACTGGAGGACCTCCTATACTGGAGGAGCTTAGCAGAACAGGCAAAAAAAAATACATGTGAACCCATAATGGTACGTAATTTATGCCAGCAACCGGTAAGCTTGCTCTACAAACAGCAACAAAACGAGCTTTAAACGGCGAGACGTAGGTAAATGTCAATTAATAATTATATATTTATTTGATTTAGTTAATAGTCAAACAGTATAAAATTATTTATTCAAATTATTAATATATTTTTTTAACTAAGTTTTAAGTTCGTATGAAAACCAAAAAAAAAACATATTGAAAAAAATATTTATTTTCTTCATATCAACTAACTTATTGGAAAAGTGGTATTAATGTTTGTTTTTTATTATTGTTTTTGTAAAATTGTATATTTATTTGACAGAATTATAGATTCTGCTTCGTAAAAAATTGAATGCATATGTTTACAAATTAATAGAATTTAAGTCCAAAATATAATTTCGACCGATATCGACTGGGTATTGATTTTCCGAAATATATATTCTTTATTGCGGTGTCCGCTTGCTATATTATATTTTAGCCAAGCTGAGTTGATAACAACGCGTCATAGCTATGCCCTGACATTCTAGGGTAGTATCCCTGCGGTCGATGTCGCCGTCGATGAGACGATACTGCACGGTGTTGTGTAAGATGAACGCCAAACCCCATCCATGGTCTCGCTCGCGATCCTTGCGGATTATGTTGTATCCGACCCGGCTCAGAAGATCCGAGCGGGCGGTCAACTTAGTTTCCTGGATCGCAGCAATTGACAGATGCTCTCGGCTCATATAGTCGACTATCTCGTCGATCTTCCCCTGGAGTCCATTGCAGTTGAATTGTAGGAGTCGTGTCCATCTCGGGGGAACGTTCGTGATGCGGGGGGTGAGGGAGTGGTGCGTGGATGAGGAGTGTTACTGCTGTAACACCCGCTGAGGTTGATTCCACACGTAGGTGTTGGTTTGCGGTGTTGTCGTATTAACAGGCGGGGGCAGACTCCTACAGCAAGGGGCAACGTACGCATCACTCCACTCACGGGTGGTGCGCAGGCCCGAGCACGTCCGAAAATGACACCAGCCGGAGGAAGAATTGCATCTGACTGAGGTCACATTCCGACGTACTAAGGTCTGACACACGGAACAGACTGTGCGGGGGACTAGGAGCTGCTGGGTAGCCCTCGCACGGGAGGAGGAAAAGGAGCTGGTTGTGGGAGGGGAAAGGGGTGAGGGTTGGCGGGAGTCATGCTGCGGGGAGCTCCTGGAGACCGTGGAGGTCTGCTGGTTACCCAAAGTGGGTAAGGGTGCTGAAGGCACTGCCGTGGTGACTGGGGGCGCACTTGGGCGCTGGCAACATGGGGCCACATAACGTGTGGTCCACTCCCTATGTGTCTTAAGGCCTGAACAGACCTTAAGATGACTGCAACCATTGCACTGGTTGCACCTAACCGAGGTGGAGGAATGGTGGAGTCTTCTGATGCACACGCAGCAGAAGTAATCCGTCGGACCAGGGTTGGTTTCGACGCCAGCCCTGATAAGAAGGATTTGAAGCAACCCAGCTGCGAGGTGTTGCTCCGTTGGCAAACTTACGTGTAGACTAATTTTACCTGTTGACCTAAACGGCGTTAGGTCGCCGAAAGGGTGACAGCCCTTGGCCGGATAAAATCCGGGTCAACTCCGGTGCGTAGAACCGGCTGTCTTGAGAGTTAACTTTCGAAGATAGGGAAGTGTCGCTTATACGGACGACCTCGTAATTTTAGTTGGCCCGCAAAATATTTATTTCGAAAACTGTTTGAAAACTGTAACTTCTCTTACCTCAGAGAACTCGCCTTCTCACTTTAGCTCGCCTCCAAAAAGGTTGGCTACCCAGAAGATACTTAGTCTAAGGCAGATAGTCCTGAGCTGCTTAAACCATAAGTTTCTGGCCATGCCTAGGTGAATGTAAGTTAGTAATCATACTGGGAACTCTTCCAAACTGTACTATATATTCAGTGTCATTTGTTCAATCTAACGGCCGTAGAAGACCTGCAGTGAAAAACCAAACTAGTACATAAAAACCCTAGTTAAATTCTAGTATGTTAAAGGGAAATCATACCATAATAATAATAATAATTTTCAGCACCGTGCTACTGGTATGTTATGTTAATTTCAAGCACATTTCGGTATCTTACATTCCCAGTTATGTCTTTGTGTGTTGCTACTCGTTACATCATCACGATAGCCAAGTGGTTAGCGCTTATTACTATCATCCTAGAACTTCATGGCTCTCATCCCACTACATACAAATTTATTTTCTGTATTTTTGGGACAGTTGTAAGAGTTTTCGGTAACAGTCTCACCATTTTCCCCTAGATTAACAATTTTCTAGTCTCAAGCAAGTTTCACCAAATTTTTTTTGATAATGGGCTGAGAAATAAAAAGCCAGCCGAAATTAAAAAAAAAAATATAAAACACTTTAAAATCCAATTCGTAGACATCTTTGATAAACTTGGTTATTTTTTGCACAAATTTTTCTTTTGCTTAATTCAAAACATTAAATTCTTTTACCTTAAATGAAATTGTGTTTTGCAGATGCGAGTGCTTACATTGTACCTTGTATGTGTACGTAACATACATACATATACATATCTACCTACATATGTCAATGTTCACTTATGTAATAATAACCGAAAAGAGAAAATAGAAAAAATTTACCGGCACACATATTTTCATATCACCAAAATTGTTTTCAGCAATTGTTGCTGCTACTGTTCATTGATTTTAGCCTCGTTGTTGATAAAGATGAAATTTCACATATGGCAAACACGAAACACACCGAATATTTGTTTTACAACAACATACATATAAAATTTACATAAATGTACACGTAAATACACAATAAATTAATACAAAAGAACAAAATTGTTCACCGTCATGCAATATAAACGAATTTTTGTAACAAAATTCAAATTTGATTGGCGAAATGGAAGAGAAATTTTCGCGAATCATGATAAATGCATATATGCTTGTATACAATATATTCAAGATACGTGGTGAACGAAATTGTGGAAAATATAGAATTTTTATATAAATTAATAATATTATATAAAAACGATTTCGATAAATTCTCTAATTAAAGCATAGAACTTAAGTTAACAATATTGTTAATATTAATGGTATTATAAATAAATAATAAATAATAAATAATAAATAATAAATAATAAATAATAAATAATAAATATCAAATAATAAATAATAAATAATAAATAATAAATATCAAATAATAAATAATAAATAATAAATAATAAATAATAAATAATAAATAATAAATAATAAATAATAAATAATAAATAATAAATAATAAATAATAAATAATAAATAATAAATAATAAATAATAAATAATAAATAATAAATAATAAATAATAAATAATAAATAATAAATAATAAATAATAAATAATAAATAATAAATAATAAATAATAAATAATAAATAATAAATAATCAATAATAATTAATAAATAATAAATAATAAATAATAAATAATAAATAATAAATAATAAATAATAAATATCAAATAATAAATAATAAATATCAAATAATAAATAATAAATAATAAATAATAAATAATAAATAATAAATAATAAATAATAAATAATAAATAATAAATAATAAATAATAAATAATAAATAATAAATAATAAATAATAAATAATAAATAATAAATAATAAATAATAAATAATAAATAATAAATAATAAATAATAAATAATAAATAATAAATAATAAATAATAAATAATAAATAATAAATAATAAATAATAAATAATAAATAATAAATAATAAATAATAAATAATAAATAATAAATAATAAATAATCAATAATAATTAATAAATAATAAATAATAAATAATAAATAATAAATAATAAATAATAAATAATAAATAATAAATAATAAATAATAAATATCAAATAATAAATAATAAATATCAAATAATAAATAATAAATAATAAATAATAAATAATAAATAATAAATAATAAATAATAAATAATAAATAATAAATAATAAATAATAAATAATAAATAATAAATAATAAATAATAAATAATAAATAATAAATAATAAATAATAAATAATAAATAATAAATAATAAATAATAAATAATAAATAATAAATAATAAATAATAAATAATAAATAATAAATAATAAATAATAAATAATAAATAATAAATAATAAATAATAAATAATAAATAATAAATAATAAATAATAAATGGTTAAATGGTTAAAACTTTATAACCAAAAATTATTGTTTTTGAATTAAAGTAATATGTAAAGTATTTGCATTTGAAAATTTGCGAATAATTTTTATAGATATCGAAAATATATTCAAATTGTAACAAATAAAAACCCTTTTATCACTTAATGCTTTTGGCTCTTTTAAAAATCACATAATTGTTTGTCAAAATCTGTTTATTAATATCTGAATTGTATTTCCATTTCATTTAATAAATACAAAACGATTTAAAAAGTATTTAAATCAATGTGGCTAATTAAAAGTCAACAAAAGCTTGAAATTATTTTGCTTAAAGCTTATCAAAAATATGAACTTAATTTTTTTTATTAATCAATCAATTTATAGTAAATTTCTGAATCATGAATCACCTGCATACAGACAGACAAAATTTATTTGCATTGATTTAAAAACAGTTGTTTTTTCATTATACAAATTGCAGCGAGATTATTTATTTATAATGATAATAATGCTTAATGACTTTATTATTTTATAATTCGTTAATTTGTAGTTTTTTTGTTTTGTTACTTTGACTTTTGTATTGACCAACATCGTTTCAGCTTCTACGAAATTATAATAAATATTTTAAAACATTGTCACCTCCACTTTTTCCAATTAACAATATGTATGTGCGTATGTACATACGTACATACATATGTATACCTACAGTGGCTGTTGGTCAAGCGCCTACCAACAACCACACACGTCAACAAAACAAACTACCGCACAAAAGGAGATGACAAAACTAACAAAGCGACCGGCCAGCTTAGTGAAGACGGCGTGGGTCGCTATCTACGCACAATAACAAAACTATGGGCAAAAACAAACCGAGTGAAATGATCAACGCTATTACCAACAGAAGATCACACGACGACAGTAATGAAACAATAGTTCAACTATATGTATATGCGCGTACACAAAATAAACAAAATATGTTTTTGGGGTGCACCCGAGGTGTGGTCCAACCAAACTGGTTACGAACCCACTCGCACTACTCCCGTGCTGCCGGGGGTAACTTTAACCCGCCTGTATGACTGGGCTCTGGGTGCGGGATGCTAAAAGGATGGGTGTGGGAAAGACGAAGGAACGACACTGTCGGCACGACAAAAAAACGTACGAAAACAGTAAATCAACAAAATGATACTTATCGGTTTCTCGGTCGGGTGTGAGTACCCAACTTCGGTGCTCCTCCGGACGATGCCGCCAAACTCCAGCTCCGCCACTATCCAACTCGCGTGTATAAATCTTTTGGGCTTCAACTGCCCTCTCTGCCTCTCTTGGCTCGACTCAAAAAAAACACGCCTGTTGCACTATTTTATTTTTTTTTATATTTTTTTCCCAAAATCACAAATACGCTCGTCTGCGCAAAAAAAGATGTTGACGCTTTTAAAGATTGCTAGAATCTGATCCGGCACGCACTTACGAGCCAGGCCGCAAGCTACGCGTCGGCCGTCAGAATTCTCAGGCGAGTGTGTATTGGTGCCCAATCATTTGGCGCCGCCCTCATTACCCAAAGGGACAGAGTTATATAGCGCACGCCACCATGGCACACCAAGTACACTGGGATAATTTTCCCCTCGCCGTATAAAAAGAAAGCCGACACCCCTTTTTACGGAATACCCGCGCAAAGCATTCCGTTTCCCTAATATTTGTTAGTGGAGGAACCGTTTTGATGAACATCTCCTTTTGGAGACTTATACCACTGGGTAGGCACACACCGAGTACAACCGTGCCAACAATTCATGGCTTTGAATTATACAATTATTTGCCGACAGATGCCACTGCCAACGCTTGGAGTGAAAGGAATATTAGGCAAAACAAAGGAAATGAACAAACAAACACAAAAGAAGTTTTTGTTGCGGCCAGTACGCGACAACTCCACCCCTTCCTCAACGAAAAGGAAGGAATCTTCCTTTTGGTCAGGGAACGGAAATCTCCTACAGTATCCTATTAATCCCTATATGGCCTCAACTCTTTAACGTTCCAAGTCCCTTTGTCTTTGCCTAAGTCATCTGTCAGTGTGTATGTCCACGGTGACACTCTCTTCCTAATAATAAACGGCCCTACATACTTTGGCGCTAACTTCGCTGCATAAAAATTCGCTGCATCCGACAGCATAAAATTCTTCCTCCACACTAACTCTCCAGGCATATACTGTACATCTCGACGTCTGAGATTGTACTGCCTCGCAAGCTTCTCACTCGCCTGCTCTAACCTAGTTCTAATGTTGGCCCTAATC
Organism: Ceratitis rosa; assembly: GCA_037013455.1. Lineage (NCBI taxonomy): Eukaryota > Metazoa > Arthropoda > Insecta > Diptera > Tephritidae > Ceratitis > Ceratitis rosa. Next base: position 8,241,526 of record JAWMAG010000013.1, read on the forward strand.
TCTTCGAGCCTCTTTGCCCGCTCCTGACAATTGAATTTCTCCTGATCTCCTAAACTGTCTATGAAGTCCCTACTGCCTTCTACCGCCATTTCCCTACCGAAATTCACAAAATATGGCGTAGCTCCTAACACTTCGTGCTGCGCTGTCCTAATACAGCATGCTACCTTCGCTAACTGTTGGTCCCATGTCCTCTGGTTCTCTGATACATAAGCCCTAAGTGTTGTTTTAATAATCTGGTTTATCCTCTCGGCCGGGTTAGCCTGTGGGTGATAGTGTGCGGTGTACCGGAGTTGGACGCCATAGTCACCGCAGAGGCCCCGAAGCTCTCGACTCCTAAATTGGGGTCCATTGTCACACACAACCGACCGAGGAACTCCAAACAAAAGAAATACATTGTCCTCCAATTGTTTGCATACGCTTTTTGCCGTGGCAGTACGCAAAGGGAATAGGAGGGGAAATTTGGAAAAATAGTCCACTACTGTTAAAATATACTGGTAGCCTTGTGACGACTTCACTAAAGGCCCTACCAGATCTACACAAATCATTTCCCAAGGCTCGACTGCCTTGGTCCTCTCTATCATACCCCCAGCTGGCTGTGAATTCTCAGGTTTCACCTGCTGACAAATTTTACACGCCCTAACATATTTCGCAATGTCCGACTTCATCCTTGGCCAGAAGAACTTTTGTGAAATACGCGCAAAAGTCTTTTTCACACCCATATGGCCTGCTAACGGATTGTCGTGACATTGTTTTAAAATCTCACCTCTACCATCACGCCCTATTACTTTTTTCCACTCTGGTGAATCACCGTAAACAGAAGGAAATCTCGACCTAACAAACTTGTAGAGGTTGCCACCTTCAACTCTCCACGCTGGATACGACAAAGGCTTCTTCTCTACTAACCGAATCATCCTCACCAACCAAGGATCGGCAGTAGTCACCTCAGCAATAACTGGCACACTTCGGGATAGCATATCTGGAACCACATGTTCCTTGCCTTTCCGATGCACTATGTCAAAATCGTACTGCTGGAGTTTCAAAGCCCACCTAGCTAACCTACCACACGGATCCTTCAACTTATTCAACCAAATAAGTGAATAATGATCTGTGACGACCGTAAACTTAGCGCCCTCAACATATGGTCGCAGTTTCTCAACCGCCCACAGAACCGCTAGACACTCCTTTTCGGTCGTCGAGTAATTTCGCTCTCCTTTGTTCAAGGACCTACTCATATAAGCTATCACCCTCTCACCGTCATCAAACATTTGCGTTAACACCGCACCTATACCGAAATCAGACGCGTCTGTCTGGATTGTGAAAGGTCTATCAAAATCCGGGCAACTCAAAACCGGAGCTGTCACCAAGCGTTCCTTCGCTTCTCTAAAACTCCTTTCACAATCTTCAGTCCAATTGAACTTTCGATTTTTCTTTGTTAAATCGGTGAGAGGCCTAACTAACTCTGCAAAATCTTTAATAAATCTGCGGTACCAGGACACTGTTCCTATAAATGACCTCACTTGCTTTACGTTCTTCGGTACCTCAATCCGAAGCATCGCCTCTACCTTCTCGGGGTCTACGTGTAGACCGTTCTTGTCCACCACGTAGCCCAAATATTTTAATTCAGGCCTACAAAAATTACATTTATCCCTATTTAATCGGAGCCCTGCACTAGCTAATCTATCTAAAACAACCTTCAAAATCTCTAAATGTTTCTCAAAATTATTTGTAACGATGATAATATCGTCCAAATACACAAAAACATGAGGTTCTAACTCTGGTCCTATGACCGAATCTATAAATCTCTGCCAAGTTGCCGGTGCATTATGCAAACCGTATGGCATCCTCTTAAACTGAAATAGTCCTCTACCTGGTACCGTGAATGCGGTGAAGGGCCTCGACTGCTCTTCCACCGGAATTTGCCAATACGCGGACTTAATATCCAGACTGGACAGAAACTTGGCATCCCTTAGCTTGTCTAAGGTCGCCGACACGTATGGAAGGGGGTAACTATCCTTCTCGGTACATTTATTCAAAACCCTATAATCTACACAAAACCTATATGTACCGTCTTTCTTCCTGATCATTACAACTGGAGACGCCCAAGGACTATGTGATTTCTCTATCACCCCTTTGTCAAGCATATCCTTAATCTCCTCGTCCATACGCGACTGTATGACGGGAGACACAGGGTAATAACGCTGTTTCACAGGTTCAACTCCTGCTTTTACCCTGATCTTATGCTCGACCAAATGGGTCCGGCCTAGCCCTTCCGGCATGGCCTGGAACGCCCCAGCTATTAGTTGACCTAATGCCCTAGATTCCCTATCACCTAACTCGGAGTGGTCCACTATTGCCACCAACGGTTCTGGTTCCGGCCGAGAAAACGACCACCTCATTTTTGATATATCCGGGATAATACCCGCCTTAGCCCAAAAATCGATGCCAAGGATTACGCCCTGAGGTAACTCTGGAACCACGAGGCATTCCAGGAAAACCGACTTGCCCTCCACCTCGATTGGCAACAAAACCAAACCTAACACCGAGATATGACCTCCATCCGCGAGAGTCACTCTCAAAAAATTCGAAACTGAACTCACCCTAATACCAAACGAACTCAATTTCTGCCAACCTAGCCGACCTATTACTGTTCTGGTCGCACCAGAATCCAACAAAGCCCTAAAAGTAAAACTATGGATCCTAATATCCAAATACGGGCGTTCGTCGTGACCGTCACCAACCGTCACCAACGAAAACGCCAACCTAACCTCTTCAAAATCGACTGCTACCTTTGCCAGCTGGGAGTTAGCAGGTTCACTAACTCGCCCTACTAGACCGCCTGTCCTGCTGCCCCAGGGGTCTATCTCCCGTTTCCCGATCTTTTGTCCGACCTGACAACCCTATCGCTTGACCGTGAATTTCCTATTCTTTGGTCCGACCTACTCTCTCTCACAGGCCCTGACCTGAAGGGGTTGTGGTTTCGCCCACCACCGGAAGTTGGACTTCGATGGGTACGCGGGGAGCCTCTCGGCTTCGCTGCACACGCCGGGCAGTCCCGCTTCATGACTCCAAGTCTACCGCACCCGAAGCATTTTATCCCCTTCCTACAATCTGCTGAAATGTGGCCGAACCGCCTACAATTAAAGCATCGGGTATTTGACCCCGGCCTAAAGCTATCAACTAGGTCTGGCTCCGCTACAGCCGCGACCTCTACACCAGCCGAGACATAAGCCAGGTCAGGTTCCAACAACCCCTTGGCCTTATGACTCGGAGGAGGGACAAACGCATCCACCGATGACCTGACTGCCTCTAGTTGCCTACCCAAAGCAACTAGTTCGGAAACCGACCCTATTGTCACCAGTCCCAGCTGGGTCTGGTAGAATGGTAGGAGATTCGACCTAATCAATCCTAACATCCTTTTCTCAGATAAAGGCTCCTGAAGCCTACCAAACATTATCTTCATACCCGCTACATAAACACCGATGGACTCATTGGCTCCCTGAGTCCTTCGCCTAATCTCGTCTAGTAAGAGATCGTCGTAGTTGGGGTGCAAAAACTCCAACTTCAACTCTCTTACCAGTTCCTCCCAACTACCTAACGACTTCCTAACTGACCTAAACCACAAAAGAGCTTTTCCTACGAATAAATCGACCGCACCTCGGAAGAGCTGAGCTTGGGTCACACCGCGTGCCTCGCTCAACTCCTCAATCCGTTCTAAAAATGCGAAAAGCGACATTCCCGCTTTTTCGCCGTCGAAGTGGACGTCCCACTTCGACAAGTTCACCGGCTTCTGAGACTCGGCTGTCTCCTCAACGACGCGTCGTACCTCCACGGGCGGGGATGTTATCGGGTCCGCACGAATGGCACCCGAGCGCTCTACCGAACCGGTTTCCTCTTCTTCGGCTTCTTCGACTACCTCTTGTAGTTCGGCGAGATGGAGCAACAACTTGCTCTTCAGCTCCATCTGCTGAGTCATCTCGCCGTCGCTTCCCGGTCGCGCCCGTCCGATTCGCGATAAACACCATTCAATCTTCGCCATCGCTTTCGCTCCATGCGATGGCTTTCCTCCACCCGAAACCGACGCGATTAACTTTTCTACCTCCTCCAGTTTCGACTCGACCGCCGTCTTATCCTCGTCGAAACTGAAGGGGTAGTCCTGAAAGAGGTTTACCGACCCTCTTCGCTCGATTAATCGCGATGCCCTATGCGACTTACGCATGGCTTCGACCGTACCGACTGGAAGGCCGCGTGCCTCCATCTCGTACGCGAGCTCATCCTGCGCTAAACGATTAATCTCCATTTTTAAAAAACGTTAACTCAAAAGGAAAAAAAAACAAGAAAAAACCAAAAAAGAAAAATATTTATTTGAAGGAAAAAAAAATAATAATAACTTAATAAAAATCAAAATTTAAAAAAAAGCTATTATCCTAATATTTTTCGGGTTGCCCTATACTGGCTCAACAAAAGACCCTATCACGTAAACAACAGAAGAGCCTAACCACAAGAAACAAAAAAAAATTAGTAAAAAAAAAATAAAAAACAAATATTTTGTCTACGTTGACAACACAATGAAAAATTTTTTTTTTTTTATTATTAAAAACAAAAAAAAAGTTTTTAAATCAAAACACGAAGAAAAAACCACAAAAATCCTTAATTAACAAAAAAAAAACAAAAAATCTCAACTTAACTTTGGGCAGGACTACTACTGGTCACTTCTGGACCAGTCACTACCCACTTGACGTACAATTTTTTCTACCTAGATAACACTTCAATACAATTTACCGCAACGCACACACAAAAATTGCAAATTTACAAAACGGAACGGACTCACCAAATTCCTTTCTACCAAATATATTTTAATGAATCTGCCGATGGGCCTGGGTTCGACCCCCAATCTCTTCTTTACTTCCTCTATCGAAATGCCTAACTACCAAAAAGAAAAAAATAGAAAATTGTTAAAAATTATTAAAAACAAACATCGACAGCACAAAACGCCACTCGAAACAGTTTTACTAAACACAACCTCTTCTGCAAAATATTTTTATCTTTAAATATTTGGGCCCCACGTTGGGCGCCAATTTGTCACCTCCACTTTTTCCAATTAACAATATGTATGTGCGTATGTACATACGTACATACATATGTATACCTACAGTGGCTGTTGGTCAAGCGCCTACCAACAACCACACACGTCAACAAAACAAACTACCGCACAAAAGGAGATGACAAAACTAACAAAGCGACCGGCCAGCTTAGTGAAGACGGCGTGGGTCGCTATCTACGCACAATAACAAAACTATGGGCAAAAACAAACCGAGTGAAATGATCAACGCTATTACCAACAGAAGATCACACGACGACAGTAATGAAACAATAGTTCAACTATATGTATATGCGCGTACACAAAATAAACAAAATATGTTTTTGGGGTGCACCCGAGGTGTGGTCCAACCAAACTGGTTACGAACCCACTCGCACTACTCCCGTGCTGCCGGGGGTAACTTTAACCCGCCTGTATGACTGGGCTCTGGGTGCGGGATGCTAAAAGGATGGGTGTGGGAAAGACGAAGGAACGACACTGTCGGCACGACAAAAAAACGTACGAAAACAGTAAATCAACAAAATGATACTTATCGGTTTCTCGGTCGGGTGTGAGTACCCAACTTCGGTGCTCCTCCGGACGATGCCGCCAAACTCCAGCTCCGCCACTATCCAACTCGCGTGTATAAATCTTTTGGGCTTCAACTGCCCTCTCTGCCTCTCTTGGCTCGACTCAAAAAAACACGCCTGTTGCACTATTTTATTTTTTTTTATATTTTTTTCCCAAAATCACAAATACGCTCGTCTGCGCAAAAAAAGATGTTGACGCTTTTAAAGATTGCTAGAATCTGATCCGGCACGCACTTACGAGCCAGGCCGCAAGCTACGCGTCGGCCGTCAGAATTCTCAGGCGAGTGTGTATTGGTGCCCAATCATTTGGCGCCGCCCTCATTACCCAAAGGGACAGAGTTATATAGCGCACGCCACCATGGCACACCAAGTACACTGGGATAATTTTCCCCTCGCCGTATAAAAAGAAAGCCGACACCCCTTTTTACGGAATACCCGCGCAAAGCATTCCGTTTCCCTAATATTTGTTAGTGGAGGAACCGTTTTGATGAACATCTCCTTTTGGAGACTTATACCACTGGGTAGGCACACACCGAGTACAACCGTGCCAACAATTCATGGCTTTGAATTATACAATTATTTGCCGACAGATGCCACTGCCAACGCTTGGAGTGAAAGGAATATTAGGCAAAACAAAGGAAATGAACAAACAAACACAAAAGAAGTTTTTGTTGCGGCCAGTACGCGACAACATAATGAAATATAAATATACATACATACATACACTAAATAATATTTAAAAATTAATTTAAAGAAAGAATGTTAAAGAAAAAAGTAATCAGAAAAAATAACAATAAACTTTACGTAAATCATATTAAAGGCCTTTTGGTCTAAAAAATATACACTTCTTAGAAATTCACTAAATTATTATTTGAGTCGATAGGACGGTCGACATAATGAGATGTTCTTCTTCTTCATTGCTATTCACCAGATTCTTCCTACGGAGTGGATATTTTATTCACCCTCTACTTTCACCGGAAGGTACCGCATATCGTCTGCGGAATTCTCCGTACCACAAACCATTCACAACAATTTTTTCTCCCAAGGCCGGCTCATCGGATGTTGACATCGTCCACTCCTCTGCATCATATAGTTGGATTGATTACCTCTATAAGTAATAGTTTTAGTTCGTACAGCGAGGATTTTACTTTTCTATTGCCTACTCAATCCAAAGTAGCAGCTGTTGGCAAGTGAGATTCTACGTTGGATTTCAAGGCTGACGTTATTATTCGTGTTTATGCTGTCATAAACGTGTATTTTCCAAGGTTTGACGCAAAGAAAATATTTAATCAATGGTGGATTTAAGAGGACTAAAGCCACACTGATAAGGTTCAATCAGCTTAGTGACGGTGGGCTTTAGTCTTTTACACAATACGATCGACTGGATTTTATAAGCGATATAGACCGTAGGATCCCTCTCTTTATCGATTGGGATCATTGTGCTGGCTATCGTGGGCCAAGACCTAACATAACCCTACAAAAAATAATCTAGTGGTGTTAAATTACACGATCTAGGCCACCACTCGAGTGGGTCATGGTAATCATATCACGGTATTCGCTTACCATTCGATCTTTGTTGCCTTTGAAAGAGGACGCCCTAGTATTACCGCCGACCCATAATTCCCACCAAAGCTGCTTTTTAGGATGCAAAGGAGGTCGTCGCCAAGCTTCTGGTTCCTCTTCACGCAAAATACTGTAATTTTGCTGTTTACGTGTTCAGGCAACCAGGAATGAGCTTCGTCCTTGAACATAATTTCTATATCCAACCAAAACAAAATCAGTAATACAAATTCGGTGCGAAGTTTAAACGGACCATGAACTGGAAGAAATGCATGATACATCCAACGGTATCCGATTTTAAGTCGATTAAGGCTTAAATGAAGGAAAAAGTACCTTGCCCTTTTAAAAAAAAAGAAAAAAAAAGTAACAAATGTTAAACACTAAAACTACACATGTTATTTTAAACAATAATTTCATAATTTTCAAAAAGCTTCCATCCAAAACTTTAACCAAAGCTTTAACCCAAACTGCAATTAGCAGCAAAATCTCGAACAACCATCGTGCCAATGTTAATGGGGTTTTTAATGTATTTCAGCGCAGAAAGAAAGCATAACAAAAAAAAAACACACGTACAGTTCAAAACAAACTAAAAACAAGAACAAAAACAGTTTGAAAATAAAATATGTTTGCGAAAAAAGCGCATCATGTAATTTTAAAAGCTCAAAGTACTAATTTCAACGTCAGCTTGGCCATTAGCAGTCGAGATTGCAACTACTCGGCTACGCTGCATAAACTCATGGACACACATACATATATATGTATGTACATATACATATATGTATGTATGCATAAAAAATATAAAAATCTTGATGTTGCAAGAGGCAAGAGTCAAAGGGTTAGTTGGCCGCTCGTATTGGCAGCCGCTAAGTTTTGCGCTGATTATTCTACCATTGATGGTGTAATGCGTTGAAGCGTTGATTGCTGAGGCAAACACTGATGCGTTGCAATAATTAAGCTATTGAAAAGATAGAAATTGTATCAAGTTGAAACTGCTCGCACAGCAAATAAAAGCAAAAATATTTGCCCGCAAAAATTGGCGGTTTTTAGTTTGCTGTTTGCCAAAATAAAGCAGTTAAAATTAATGTTGTATTAAATAATATCTTTTTACCACTATTTATAGCTCATTATAGTGTGCCATAAAAAAAAACTTCATCTCTCTCACTCTCCCTTCTCAGCTCTCTCTGGTACTCAGCATGCTCTTTGTTTACTATAGCTTTAGCTATGCCTTTTTAAAATTCTCAAACGGCTTGTATAAAAAAGTATTAATAACTTTCTAGTAACAAAAGACTTTTTTAATTAAATTTTCCTTTTAAAATTATCAATCACACAAATTAGTATATATAATATCATGTCCCATCAAGAATTTTAAATCCAAATTATATAAATTAATGAGATTTCTATCCAAGAACCCAACTACTTCAGGGTTACTACGCTAAAAATATGTAGTGTGGGCTGAAAGCAGTAAGTACTCACTAGAAGACCTGGTTAATACATATTTTTCGGGCTTACAGACAGCATAAATTTGAAACTTTTAAGAGATAGGCCGGTAATTGTTCCACCAGACATCACATGGCTTCGAACCGATTAAATTCCCAAGCACAAACAGTATATTTCCAGCCATGATGCAAAAAATTTTCGAACCATATTTGACAATAATTTAAGAAGTATGTTTCAGCTTAAATTATGTATGTGCCTGTCCTTTGGAGAGAGGCGATGGTGGACTTCCCTTGCCTTTATTCGAAATAATACAGACAGTTAATAGGATAGATCAACTGAGACTTCACTTTACTCACCAACCACGAAAATGAATAGAGCACTAGGGTTTAAAGAGCATATCTAGGAATATTTTTGAACATAATTAGCGCCTTGTACCCGCTGAAGTGATTTTCGGTCGAGCTCTTCCACCAATTTTTGGGTCTTGATATTTTCCAACTTATGGAATGGAAAACCGCTTCCGAACGGTCGTTGGAATTTTATGAGGTTGAGTCTGCCATCCTACGATGGATAAAATGTTTGCTGAGATACAGGAAGATTAACGCCGAGTTAAAAGTACGTAGACTTTTCAGGCTAATGCTTGGAAGAACTCCTCTGAATGATGTTCTGTTGTGGCTACTAATAGCGAATGAAATTTTGTGTAAATTTGAAGGGAAAGCACCCAAACTAATTACCTGAACTCACAAAATTGTTAGGAGTGACTAATAAAATAATTTTCGTTCGGTTAAAACCTGAAAAACGGTCAGAAACAACCGAAACATATGACAAGGTGGTTTTGCAACATAACAACGATCAGTCCCACTTAGCTGTAACGATCTAAAACTACCTGGAAACACTGAAATGGGAGGTCTTACCCCACCTGCCGTATTCTTCAGACCTTGCTTTTACCTACTACTAGCTTTTTCGACGAATGAAAAACGATTTTGGTGTTATCAGTTCGGGTGTTTTGAAGAAATCGAAAAATCGCTCGTTGGTTGCATCGGGTACATAGAGGACTTTTTTGGAGATGTTATTCGAAAATTACCAGAGAAATGGGAAGAAGTAGTGGCCTTCAAAGGAGGATGATGTATTTTTTTTTTTTTTTAATAAAAACACTATTTTAAACACAAAAAACGAACGAATTATTTTATTAAAAAAATATTGTTATTAAAAAAGTAAAAAAACAGCTAAAAATTAATAAATATATTGCAAATTATTAGAAAATTAATTACAAATTTATTTGAATTTAATTGTTTTATATTATTATTATTATTTTGCTTGTTGTCTTTTTTTTTGTTTTTTTAATAAACATCACTGCACATTTTCTTAGGTTTTTATTTCTTTAATTCTTGTTAACTAGTCATCTTCGCATTAATTTTGAATTTGTTAATTAACTTCCTTCTTCACTTTTCTACCCACCTCACTCACTATCTATTAGCACTAAATTGCATCTACAACATTAAGTAATTTTAAAATCATTAATTCTCACTAACTGAAATATATATTATATATGTACATACAACTTGGTAATAAATAGAGAAGAAAAAACCTACCAAAGGAAAACGAAGAAAAAATCAAACTCCATTTACTCCGTTTACCTGCGCTGTGAAGAAAAGCACTTAGCAGCGCGTTATTTCGAATTCTTCCGCCAAGTTACTGAAATACTTTTTGCACCACAGTGATGCCACTGTTTTTCTGTAGTGAAGATGCAAGCGGTCTTGCACAACAATGATTTCAAACTACCTTATGCGGCTATGTATGTATTTATATACCATATACATGTATGTACGTGGATGAAAATGAAAACGCATTTAAGTTGCCGCAACTATTTTCATTGTATTTGCCATGTACAATTTATTGCGAATTCTCTTATTTTCTCTTATTTACTATGTGCCTGCATAAATGTAGTTGTTTATAAAGTATATATATTCGTATATATGCATTTAAATACTCGTATAAAAAAATTTAAGTATACTCGTAAGCAGCGCAATCAAAGCAGTAACTAGAGTGCAAAATGTAGAAGATTTCTAGGGAAATAAATTTTAATTTTATACAAATTATTTCTTTGGTAATTCTATATAATATGTGTATGGAAATTAAAAGAATTTTTAAAATATTTACAAAAAATAAATGATATACATGTAAAATATTGTCTATTTTGATCTAAAACAATTATTCAATATTAACTAAAAGAAAGCGTTAACAGCTTTGAAAACTACGTTCTTTTGGAGCTTTTATAGAAATTTGAACAGAGAATGTGTATAACAGGTGTGTTAGTTGAAATTTGCCGATAAAGAAAACACTTAATTTTCAGAGGAATCTCAAAATTTTTTATTCAAAGTATTGACCATTGGTTTCTATACATTTCGCCAATCTCTCAGGCAAATTATGGATACCATTCCAAAAAAACTTTTTCTCTTTCGAGGCAAACCATTCGAGGAGCCATTTTTCGACTTCTTCAAAATTAGCGAAGCACTGCTCTGCAAGGGAGTGTCCCATCGATGCGAAAAGGTGATAGTCGGACGGGGCAAGGTCTGGAGAGTACGGTGGGCGCGATAATATTTCCCAATTAAGGGTTTTTAATGTGTCCTTCACCAGTTTAGCGGTATGAGACGGCGCGTTGTCATGTTGCAAGATAACTTTGCCATGTCTTCGGGCTCATTACGACCGGTTTTCGACCAACGCATGATTCAAATTGATCATTTGTTGTCGGTAGCGATCCGTGTTCACCGTTTCACCAGGTTTTAACAACTCGTAGTACACCACACCACACTGGTCCCACCAAACATAGAGCATTGTCTAACGGCCAAAGAGATTTGGCCTTGCAGTCGATGGGCCAGCTTCACCAGGAGAAAGCCATAATTTTTTTCGCTTCGAGTTCTCAAAATAAATCCATTTTTCGTCCTCCGTGACAATTCGATGCAGAAAAGATTTCCTTTCGAATCGTTGAAGCAGCATTTCACAAAAGGTTTTCCGATTTTCCATTTGTCTATCGTTCAGCTGGTGTGGCACCCATTTTCCATACTTCTGGATCTTTCCCATGGCTTTTAAACATTGGCAAATTGCTTCTCGAGTCACATGTAGTGTTTCTGCCAATTTTTGTTGCGATTGGGTTGGATCAACATGCAATTCCTCGTCTTCGAACTTTTTCGCTGCACCAGTCAAATCGAAATCTCCACTTTTAAATTGACGAAACCATGTCTCACATGTTCTAATCACTGGAGCATGTTCACTATAAGTTTCTACCAAACTTCAACTAAGACACCTGGTAAAGGTTTATCCGCATATACACGATATTTCGGATGTGTCAAAATGCACGATCTCGGTGACTAATTGGCATTGCCAAGACGAGAGATTACCCAGCCGGGTTAGGGGTTCAGGGATTTTCCTGCGGCAAAAAACGACTATTATCCAAAAGTTCCCACAACAGTCGGGTCTTTATACCGGAACGACTCGGAATTTTATCTGAGCAAGCCACTCCCGCAACATTCCCCAAAATCTGATTTGGGGAATATTTTTGCGGTTACAACAACAACAACATGAAGCCTCATATTGTCCATTCGTTTCTGTAATTTTGATGTAAAGGATATTCCAGGGTGAGGAAGGCTGATGGTCGAAAATGTTAATAAAATATTAAAAAGCATCGAATCTGACCATTATGCGAGCGCTACTTCAATTTCCCAGGAGATAAATAGTTTGGAACCATTTAAGAAAAGTTGGCCACACAAAGAAGCTCCGATGTCTGTGTGTCACATGAGTAAACGAGAAAAAACCACATGAACTAAACTTCCCTCTGCAAATAACTGCTGAATCCTAACAAAATCGACTAATTTTCTGAAGCGGATGGTAACTGTTGATGAAAAATGGATAACTTACAGCAACTTTCGTGGTCGAAGGGCAGTCGACCGGCAGAAACGGTCTCCAAGCCAGGATTGACGGCCAGAAATGTTTTGTTGTGGGTTTGGTAGGATTGACAAGGGGCCATCCACCATGAGTTGCTTTCATATGACTGCACCAGTAAACTCAGTAAATAGACCGTCTGAACGAAGCAATCCCTCCGAAGCTTTGGTCAGCAGGAGGAAAATTGTATTTCATCAGGATAACTCCAGTGATTGACATTTGATTCTGCCTATGACGAATGATGTGACTGCTAAAGAATTGGCCTCAAGAAAAGCCTGTGATAATCGATTGTTACAAGTTGTTGCCAGTAGCGACAAGAATTTCTGTGAGAGAGGCATATTGACATTCCCTGCCTTCATATTCATTCATGCTGGATGTAAAGCATTGTCAGTTTTCGGCAGAACTGCGACTTCAATTTATGATGCATGTTTTAATATTTTATTCCAAGAAATTGAGGTTTATAAGTAGCATGAATTTTAGCAGCAACAATAAAAAGCCTCAAATTTCTCAAAATTTATATAAAATTATATGAAATTCTTCTAACGTGATAACAGGCAAAAGTGTCACATATGATGTTTTGTGTACGTGTTTTTGTTGCTTTTATAGAATGCGAAGAACGCTTTTACGTATATACATACGTGTATACGTACTAACACTCCCCATCCCATTCCCTAAAACACTTTTTTACGTTTCATGACCACGAAATTAATATACCAACTTTGGTCCGAAGTATATTAGTGCAGATTTAGGAGAGTTACAACCTGCCTCAAAATTGAGGCATTAGGATAACGAGTTGAGTTACTTAGCCTTACTTACTTAGTCTTGAAATCCAGCGCAGAATCACTCTTGCCAACCGGTACTACTTTGGACTAATTTGGCAATTGAAAAGTAAAGTCCTCTCCCGACGAACGAAAACCAAAGTCTACAAGCCTCTCATCATTCCCGTCCTGCTATATGGTGCGGAAGCATGGACGATGACAACATCTGATGAGTCGGCGTTAGGAGTTTTCGAGAGAAAAGTTTTGCGTAAGATTTATAGTTCTCTTCAAGTTGGCAACGGCGAATATCGCAAACGATGGAACGATGAGCTGTATGGGTTATACGACGACATTGGCATAGTTCAGCAAATCAAGAAGCAGTGGTTACGCTGGCTAGGCCATGTGGGCCGGATGGATATGAAAACTCCAGCTTTGAAAATTTGATGCAGTACCCGCCGGTGGAAGCAGAAGGAAGACCTCCACTCCGTTAAAAGGACCAGGTAGAGAAGGACCTGGTTATACTTGGTATTTCCAATTGGCGCCAAACAGCAAAAAGAAGAAACGAATGGCGCAATGCCGTTAATTCGGCTAAAATCGCGTAAGCGGTGTCTACGCCAGTAAAGTAAGTAAAGTAATAGAAAATAGTTATTTCGATTAGCATTATAATTAGATGTATGAAATACGTATTTTGTGATGAAAGGGTTAAGATGCATCTGATCATCGAATGGATTTTAATGAAAAGCTGAAAAGCGGCTGAATTCCGCAAAAAAATTGTTCCAGGCAGAACTAGCACCTACCAGTTTCTGCTAATTACACATACAAAACTATACACTCAGATGCAGCGTCCGCCAAAGCTTTCATTTCATTCTGATAAAAATGTATAGCCAGATTGTTAGATTGAACAATGTTATAAAGACAATGACATGAATATTATTTAAAAACTTTTACAACATAATTTTATAACAATGAAATTAACAAACTGAATATTCAATGTTTTCTATTTTCCCTTTCGTCAATTTCTCTTATTATTCCGTTCAAAGTTTTTAGATATTATTGAACCAGTTTTTAGCAGGAGCAAAGTAAGATAGTAAGAGTAGTAGAACATGTTGCTCTCCCTCCCTCTCTCTCTTTCTCTTGTATCACAGTCGGGAAAAACACTGAATTGATAAAAACTTAAGATAAAAAAATGTCATATCAAAGAAGTATATTGTCAATATGCCATAGATTACATATACATATCGAGTTTAAAAGAGAAATTTCAAATAAATAAATGCATTTTATATCTTCGCGTCATCCGATGTTGAAGAAAGCAAACATAAATAGAAAATATTTCTATTCACACTAGTACTCATCTACCATATATAAATTTTTTTCTTTAATTTTTTACTTTCAAGTAAGTGAGAAGTTTGTCGTTAAATGAAACATTATATCGCGTGGTAGGCGGAAAAGAGAAATGATTGTAAAGGGTTTTCCAATAAGAGTGTTACTATGAATAGCCGGTAGATGTCACTTTTGAAGCTGTAATTTTTTGACATTTCATAAGTGAAAGCTACGCCAGTAATAAATAAATATAGTTTAAAAAACTAAAAAAACACGCTTTTAAGGGGGGACATCTGAGTAAAATTTTGAAAAAATCAAAAAATTTTTTTTTTCGTTTAAAAGATGCTTTAGGATCTTAAAAATAATATACCACAAGATAGAATCCGGCAAAAGTGTCTAAATGTCCACATTTTCCATTCTGCGGCAATGCCTCATAGGCATATTCTATATATATATAATAACTTTAAACGCGTTTTTCTCGAAACCACTTTTTTTTAGACGGCCGGAAACATAACTCGAGCAAATCTTAACCGATCGATCTGAAATTTTGACAGTATATTCAAAATTCCTTCCTCTATCGACACACGTATAATTTTTTTTTATATTGCTTACTTTTTTTTATAAACAATTTTTGGACTTTTTTTCCTCGTGAAAATTTGAACTTTTTTTTCGATCACGCACCATTTTGCGAAAAATCAATATATCGAAAAAATCCTATGTGTGTCGATAGCTGTTGATGTATAGAAACTAACAAAACTTTATTTTTTGTTCATCAAAAATTAAGGACGTTAGCTTTCCGGCCATGGACCCCCTTCCCAAAAATAGGGCCTACGAAGAAATGCTGCACAGCCGCCATTTTGTTTTCGATTTCTTTCAAAAAATCATATTTTGTACATCGGATCGCATATTATAAAACCTACTTTACAAAATTTCGATTGGCTCTTTCGTTTGGTCAAAAAAAATTCCAGAAAATCCGCTTATTTTTTTTGAGTTACTCAGATGTCCCCCCTTAAAGAATATTGTACTAAAAAGTTGAAAATAATTTTGAAAATAAACTTAAGACAATAGTATATAAAAAATACTTGTATAATTAAGAGAAAAGCGCGTTTTTTAGTTTTTTTTAAACTATATTTATTTTATATATTTTTCTAATTAACTCTATTTTGATTTTTTTTTTCTCTGAAACATTTTTCGGTCATTGGGAGGCACCTGTATTTATCGGAAAGATATCAGCAAGTTTAGTTTCAGAATGTAATTTTAAACCGCAGAGAAATCATCACTGAAGTTCCCCAGGGCTCTATTTTAGGGTCAACACATTTCAGTTTATTTTTTGCTGACATTGTTTACTACTGCAAAAATTCTTGTATCCATCTACTCGTATGATACCGATCACATCAGCTACTTTGGAAAATATTTTCACATTTTTCAATTAATATGAATTGAATATTACATTTTTATGAATTTATAAACTTAAGTTATTATGCAAACGAATTCTTATATTTTTAATAAGCTACAACATAATCAGGAAACAAATATTAAAAGATAATTTTTTTAATTTTTTAATTTTTTTGACCAGAAAAAGATTATTTTTTTTGGACCACCCTAATTTATAAACGTATCTATATATACCTAGCTTTTATATATCCAAAGATGACTTATGTGCAACTAATTTGAAATAGCTTAATAAAAAAGTTTTACAATGAAATGAATGAGACGTGTTTGACTCGCTGGCTGACAGCGGGCTGGCGAGAAAGTGCGCGTGTGTGTGTGTGTGTAAACTTTGCCACAATTGACAATCATAAAACAGAATATTGCACGTACCACATACAAATATATATAGCCCATCATTTGTACTTGCACACTCATAGAATTGTGAAAAACTTTGGAAATACAGTTCACAATCCCAGTGGAGCTGTAGTTCCACCAAGCCACTTGCTCTAAGCTACCATAAGCAAACATTAGTCGGTGTGTGCGTATGATCATATAAAGATAACGAAAAATTGTGAAAAATTGAAAGTGACATTATTTTGCAGCGATAAAAAGAAACGTAAAGTGTTAGCGAGTTGAGTTGAATGTGTCAATAAAAGCCAAAGAGAAAGTTAATAAATAACCCATGTGGATGAGAATAAACTATAAATGATATTTGTTGTTGGTGTATGTGCGATTGAATTTATATTATATGTAGAAGCGTATACTTTTTGCACCGCAATAAAGAGCATTGATTGCGATTAAAAATAAAAAGATTATACCATCATTTAATATTAAAAAAACAGATCATGTAGAGAAAAATTTTAAATTAAAAAAAATGTAAAATGTCTTGAACAATACTTTTAGTCTACGTCAAATTACAACAATACTTTAATCCAACAGACAATGTCAAGCCCCTCGAGTATATTTCTGTTATGAAATTTAAGGCTCCTTACAGAAATACATTGGTCGTTCGGTGGAGTTTTGAAATAAATTATAGCTGCCTCTATTTGTTGGAAAAAACATCAAGACGCAAGCCACAAATCGGAGGAGGAGATCGGCCGAAACTCGCTTCTTCTTTTAACAAAATGCCAATTACTCGTATACATATACATACATATATAAGAGGGGATTAACACAAGTTCGGTCAGTTGGTGACTTTCAATTTGTTTACAACGATCGGCTAAAATGGCGATGAGAAAACGCAAGACACCACCAACGCGAACAGAATTTCGCCATGGGATTGTCTTCGGCTTACGACGTAATTTACAGCCAATATAAATGTTCCAAAATTAATAAAAATTTAAAAGGAAAGGTCTTTAACAGCAACGAGGAGATAATTAATGCGGTTAATCCCGAACTTGATAAGCTTAAAAAGAAAGATTTCGAAGAATATTTTCAGAAGTGGAAATGCATTGAAATCAATGGCTATTATGTAGAGAAGATAAAAAAGGACGAAGATTAAGAATAAATACAAAAAAAATTGTTTTTTCTGTTCAACTTACCGAACTTTTGTTAATCCCCTCGTAATTTTCCCTGAGAAGTTGCAGAGGTATTGATCTATTAGATTTGCTTGAAATTCGTAACATAGATAGCTGTTTACCTAGATTAGGTAGGTACTTAGAGTGGATATCTTGTGACACGCCTGGACCTTTAGGATGCCCAACGTGAAACCATTGAACTTTAACGGAAATCCGCTTTCCTAGATTAGTAAGTGGTAAATTTTTCTAGGATCATTTGTTTAAAATAGAAATGTGAGTAATTTTCCGAACTTGGATAATATTATAACTCCTTCTACAGAGTCAGATACAATTGGGTACACAGTAGAAGAGATTATAGGGGAAAATTCCTCAAACATTAAAAAATATACGGTAAACCTGCAAAATAGTTATGCAACCGTGACTTCTTAACACCAATTGTACTAGAGAGTAGATTATAAAGTACAGTTTTTCTACAAAATCTGCTTCGTAACAACCATAAGCAAAGCTCAAGGCTGAACAAACTCTTAACTGAGCAGGAGTAGACTTGAAAAGAGCCTGTGTCACCCACGGCCAGTGGTATGCGGCGTGTGGCATGCTCCAAAGTGAGCGCATAGATAACCCTAGTGATTCTGGCACCCGAAAGTAAAACAAAAATTATTGTTTACAAAGTACTACTACAATACGTGGTGATGCAGTCTATGTAAAGATACCTATATGTAACAGATGAGAGGTTTTAAAAGCAAATTTGAATACGAATTTTTTAAATCTAGATCTTCACGAAATACTTAGGTACACACTCCTTTGACCAGTGGAAAAAAGATTCGCTCTGATTTCCAAAAAAAAAAACGTTATCTTGATGTTTTTATAGTTATACGACATCTTTTTTTAGAAAATATGTATTGGTTGAAAATTGATGACATTAATTTACAAATAATACGAAATTGCATGTCTCGTGACATATTTTTTTAAATAAATAGGTATCTTCATTTCGAAAAGTAATGAAAACTTAAATAAAACAGTAATAAAACCTTAAAAATAAAGCATCTGCTAGACCAACTGAATGAAATCTTTTTACAAATGAAAATATTTTCTTACCAGTTATCCATAGACGATCAAATGGTTATTAACCATGGTGGAAGCAGCAATGAATAAGGACTTGTAATACCACGAGACTCCCTTTAATCACAATTCAAAGATGCCACAAGGATGAAAAGAGATAATGACTGATGCCCAACAGCCTTACGTTATTGCTCTATATGACAGATACATGGGTTGTGAGGACAAACTAGTAGCAAACTGACTAATCAATAACTTCAGACTTTTTAATAATGCCACTGATGTAGCGCTCTCCAATGCCCACGTTGTATAAAATATGTCCCATGATAGAATTCTCTACCTTGATCTTGAAAGTTACAAGAAAATGCTAGACATTGTTATCGAAGTCATCTTGTGCCATTAGATTGGTCCAATCGCCCATTTGAGAAGAAATATAAAAACGCTTTGTTTCGTTAAATATTTTTATTAAATACTTTTTATATAATATCATTTTTTATGTGCTCTATTGTATGCATTCCGTAAAAAATATGTCTAACCGTACAGAAAGTACTTAATTGGTAAAATGTTAAGAGCTCTTTTGATAAAAATTCAAATTCAAATTAAATTAAATTATTGAAAATAAGATTAAATATATTGTATATACTTTACACTGGTCTTATGAAAGAATTTAAAATAAAATCTTCTTTGGAGCTTTGTATCCTCAGCACTCTATTATTAAGGTATTGCAGTCATATAAAGCAGCGCGGTGCACAACAAAAAAAAAAAAAGAAAATGCCAAAAAAATAGAAAAGGGGTTAAATTTAAGAAAAGAAGAATCATAAAAATCAATTAAGAACTTTTTGAGTTAAACCGGTGTCAGCAATCAAAGTATCAGCATTTTCACTTACAATACTTAAAGGGTGTAGATATATAAAGCATTTATAACAAAATGTAAGCACGACTTGATACATTTTCTACATAAATCTTTCGCAAAAATCAGTATATACACCTATGGAAACCGGATGAAAATCCGTTTAGTAGTTTTTGAGTTAATCACAAACAGACAGACAGACAGCCGCTAAGAAATACTTTGTTTTATAAGTTTTCAGGATACTGAATTTTTTGTTAGTACGAAATTATTTATAATTTCTTATTCTCTTATAATTTATTTCTGAATTTTAAAATCTACAATCATGTACACTACAATAAAAATTTTAACCAAATTCACAAAATACATACATACTTCTGCTCAAATATAAACGAGACTTTATCCATAACTCGACGAGGACAAAACATATGGCCATACTTTTTTTTGCTTAGATTGGCAGGACTGTTATATGTTTACATGTCAAATTTGAGCGCGATCTGTCACATAGTTTTTTTTTACGGCACTATAAACAAGTCCACCTCGAGTGTGTTTTTCGAATTTTACTATGGAAATTAACGTTGAGCAAAGATGTTTGTTTGAAATTTTGTTATTCCAATGGAATAAGTGCGACGGACGCAATGAAAATGTTGCAGAAGGCATATGGGGAGTCTTGCCTATCACGTGCACGTATTTTTGATTGGTATAAGTCGTTCAAGAACGGCCGTACATCGCTGGAGAACTTGCCCCATGATCGTCGTCCAGCAACGTCAATAAACGAAGAAAACGTCGAAAAAATAAAGAAAATTGCGTTGGAAAGTCGTCGTGTGACTGAAAGAGAGATAGCTAGTGAGCTCAACATATCAAATGGATCCGCTCATAGCATTATTCCCGATGTCTTGTACGCGATTATTTGACCAAAAACAACGTAAATATTGTTCCGCAAGCACCGTATTCACCCGACATGGCACCGTGTGACTTTTTTCTTTTCCCTAAACTCAAATTGCCGCTTCGTGGAAAGCATTTTCAGTCGATTAAAGTCATAAAAGAGAATTCGAAGAAGGAACTGAAAGCCATACCTAAAGCGGCCTACCAGAAGTGTTATGAAGATTGGAAAAAAAGGTGGCATTGTGTATCGCCTCTAATGGTGACTATTTTGAAGAGAATAAAATAAATATTGAAGAATAATTAACCGTTTTTGTTTTATTGAGCCAGTCTCGTTTATATTTGAGCAGAAGGTACAATCATCACAATAAACTTTTTTCATTAATTCGTATATCTCAGCAAATTTTTTTTTAAGTTTGACACAAAATTTTATATTTGCTCTTTGTTCCATTTTGTTTTTGAACCATTAGCACACTTTTGGTTTTATTGAAATGGCTGTCACTTTTACATCTGTCATCTGACTTACGTGAAGTTAGGTGCATTTGAAAGAGGATGAATGTATCTTTTTAATGTTGCAAATTTTCAATAGAAGGCGCTGTATGTTGTATGATTTAAATATAAAGTTCGGTTATTTTTGGGACACACCGTGTATACTGGCAGAACATGAGTGACCTAGAGAGGTTTCACGTAAAATTGAATTACGATACATTATAAAAATCGAGCATGTCACCTGTTCAAAAAAATGCTTTGTGGTTCCCAATCCATTGACAAAGAAAACGGGTGCAGTCTATACAAAGGCATTATGTGATAGTGACATATGTCAAAAGCTAAAAGCAAATTTGAATACGAATTTTTGAATTCTGGGTCATCACGAAATGTTTAAACACTCCTTTGACCAAAGAGTATTCGCTTTGAACAAAAAAAGAAAAAACGTGATTAATTTTGGGTATTTTGAGATTTAGATGCTATCATTCCTTACCATAAGAAAATATGTACTGATCGAAGTTTGATGGCATTAATTTACGAATAATGCGAAATTGCATGTCTCATGACATATTTTTAGAAATACTTGGGTATCTTCATTTCGAAAAGTAATAATGAGCTAAACGAAAACATATGTAAGCCCTAAAAATAATGCCACTTTTATATCAACTAAACTAAATCTTTTTACAAATGAAAACAGTTTCTAACTAGAAAATAGTTTGTAACTATGCCGATGACTTCCTGAAACTGCTAATCAGATGAAAGCCTATACGATTTGGCTTGAACCAAAGGATAATGACGTATGCTTCCACGAGACATTACTATCAAAAGGAACTTTGCATAGGTATGAAGATCCCTTGAAAAAGAAATTGACAGGACTTGTGGTAAGCTACTGAAGCATCCATGTTTTCGCTTGATATCCATTTTAGCTCAAAAGAAAGTGATATCTACAAGAATGCCATAAGCTAAGAGGCAATAGTTTTCATTCAAAAAGAAGTCATGAAAATGAAAATTCGAGGGGAGTATTCATATGGTTATAGATTTCATAAGACGAATGATACGAGTATATTGGCTCCAACAAGAAGAAACAACAACTTTATGAAAGCTTTAACAAACCATGAAACTATACACCCCTTATTCACAGTCCAAAGTTATAATAAGACTGAACACGAAAAAAGTGATACTCAGCGGCGTTATTGTGTTAGGTCAAAATATTAAGAGAAGCTTTTTTGATAAAAATTCTAACCAAAATTAAATTCTCGTTGTCAAAAATAAGGGAGTAGGACTCTTCAAGAAGTTATTGTAATAAAAATGCTACTAATATAAATATATCTGTACATATATGTACTATATACAGGTCTTATGAAAAAATTTCAAATACAATCTTCTTTTTTTCTTCGGAAAATATAAAAAATGGCATTCGCTTTCGTACCAAAAATATTTCGTTCTAAATAAGAATCCTAAATATCAATTAAGCTGGTTTATTTAGTAGGTGTAGATATATAAAACATTTATATAAAAAATGTACACACGACTTGATAAATTTTCTACATAAACCTTTCATAAAATATAGTCTATACGCTTATGGAAACCGCTTGAAAATCCGTTTGGTAGTTTTTGAGTTAGTCGCAAACAGACAGACAGACAGCCGCTAAGAAGGACTTTGTTTCATTATTTTTCAGGATACTGAATTTTTTGTTAGTACAAATTTATTGATTATTTATTATTCTGGAATATATATATGTATATGTATATATAAATAGCGCTTTTTAACCGCCTAGTTCCTCCTCCAATTTGTGGTTTTTGCGTCTTGATGTTTTTCCAACAAATGGAGGGGCCTACAATTTATACTGAGTCGCCTCCGTATGGGTTTTTTTACGAGGAGCCTTTATTTCATGTCCGAAATATACTCGAAGGGGTGCGAATTACCTGCCGAGGGGCGAAAATTTAACTTAATTTTTATTTAAATTAATTTTCCATAACTTTCGGATGTTGGTGTCACCGGGATTTGAACCTGAGCTTTCCGAATGTCAGTACGCAATGTTAACCACTCAAATACCTTTGCCAAATTAATTTCTGAAATTTGAAATCAACAATCATACAATAAAAAATTTTACCAAAGTCACATAATACATACATAGGTATGTTTTGTTTCGAAAGAATACTGCCATAAATATTAACCTATTTCAATATTAACACCTTACATACTACAGCTCATTATTATTATTGTACTTATTGACTATTATTCACCAAGAGACAAATTGATCAATTGCAGTGCATCAATAATTTGGAAGTGATTTAAATTCATTTCATTGCAATTTGTATCAAGAAGGAAGTTCTTCCTAGTGATTTAGTTATGTATTCATTATTTTGTTTTTGCTTCATTTGCTAACTACTGTTGGAACTTAACAAATAGCTATGCTATGTAAAGCAATAATTACCTGACATAAATAATTTAAAAGCAAATTTGCAAATCAACTGCCACTGTAGCAGTTTCAAAACAAAGGCAAAGTACTAAGGCAAATTGTTAGAACGTAATTTTGTGTTTAATGAGTAAAATTTGTTTGATATTGTCTAGAAATTGCAGCAATTCCTAAGCACTCGTCATTCATATTATAAAACCAAAAGTTAATCAACGATAGAGAAGGTATTGTAAATGTTTATTAGAAATTATATTAGAAATATACGCATTTATATTGAATATGAATTTAAATTCATAGTTTGGAATATTTAGTCAATTCATGCATGAAAATATAATAAACAAATGCAGAGATATGACGCTCTAGGATTGGACCTGAAAAGGGAAGAAACGATTATTTTTTTTTTGCTGTTGGTGCCAGCATCTTGTGCGACTTTCGACTTTTCGAATCAAATAACCTCTGGGTGGCTAGCTTTCGCTTGGAAGCGAATCCCTTTGATTGCTTGTCTTGTTTGGTACCCACTACATAACAAAAAACGTATCCAATAAAAAATGCAACAAGCGTCATATAAGAAACTACAACCTTTTGTTAACGACCTCTCAAATTGTTTGGAGACCTGCATGCATTTGAAATGTCTGGTCCCTTAATTGGAAAGGCGCAGCTGCCCAGCAGATTGATCAATCGGAAATAAAAAAGTCTCGAGAATTCCAATGGTCGGGAAAAAGACGGATAAGGTGTATCCCTGTGAAAGCTACTACGGCAGCCATATCGGTGTTGGATTTGTAATGGAAGATAGACTTCGTCGACGAGTCCTCTCAGTCACGTCCCGATGGATTCACGTCTCACCACAATCTACGTCAAAAAGAGAAGATCTTCAACTTGCTGTTTATTGCTGTTTTCCAAACACATCCCGAAGGAAAAGAAAGACGATGACAACAAAGACACTTTTTATGAGCACCTAAAGTACACTATTAGCGCTGCCCTCGCAATGATATCACAATCGTGCTTTCCCATTGTTGTCAGGTACCTTCGGCATAACTGTGAGAAAATTCAGCCTCCATAACCAAACTTTCCCAAATGGACTGAGACAGATTCAGACATAAAAAAATCATCAAGCTACATGGCTGTCACCGCAACCAAAGCGATCTTCTGGCTATATTCCTGCTTCTGAGAGCACTCCTCATCAGCAACTGAATATAAGGGAACTGTAGGAGGTCATTCAAGCGCCATACGTACTACTTAGTAGACAATTGGCTTTTGAAAATGTCGGAAGCAGTGCTGGAACAATGAAGAATGTCGAACTGCAGTGATCTGAAAACAGTCGGCCTACCTCACAAACCGTGCAGGTTGGGATAGATGACGAGCGAAAAACGAAAGCATTTTCACACACAAAATGAGAAATGACTGAATAGGAATGAAGAGTTTTAAGAGATGACCAAGAGAGGTAACGCTCAAAATTATATGAGAAAATTTCGGACCTATGAAATGTTTTAAGACCGGAGATTGGAGATGGAGATTTGATGCGTCGTCTGATATCTAACGTATACTGAGAATGAATGAAATGATGAACAAGAAAGTCAAACGGATGGCGTTGTATAAGATGTTGAAATATGAATGGAAATTGCTTGCCTGAACAATAAAAAATTAGTAAGATCCGATGGCATACCGGAAAAAACATTCAAAGTGGATGAAAGCTCATTATGTTCTGCTCAACCATCGCACATATGCGTCAGCTACCGTGGGATTAGTCTCGTGAAGCCTTGAAAAAAGAATCGACACGCAACACATCTTCATAAATTGACGCTGTACCAAACTAAACGAGGTTTCTAACTAGATAACTCTCTTTCGTGCGAAGTCTTCAACATTATGCTGGAGAAAATATTAAGATCTACAGAACTAGCAACCTTCTAACAGAGTGTACAGCTGCTGACGTATTTCAACGCCTTCATCGATCATGTTAAAAAACCCTCCTTTCTCAGATTGTTTAAGGAAACGAAGCGTATGTGTCTAATAGTGAACGAGAGCAAGACAAAAGATTTCATGTCATCTTAACGCACTTGCGAGCATTTCTGTCCTGCTAGATGGTGCCGAAGCAAGGATGATGTCGACATCCGATGAGTCGGCGTTAGGAGTTTCCCATAGAAAGGTTTTATGCAAGATTCATGGTTCTTTATGCACTAGCGATGTACCCGCTGATGGCGGGAGAAAAGAGAAACTACATATACATACATTCTTTTAAGAAAATAGTAAAACGAATAAATTCGCAAAAAAAAACTTACAAAATCCACTGAAAAATTTTTAAATTTCTACCAAAAATACTTTTGTAAAATTTATCTTAATAAAAATGCCATTCACCTAAATATGCACGCATACATAAATCTACAACATACAATCTCTCCATTTCCATTAATCTTTAACCACACAAATCCCAAATGATTTATGCAGGTGAATAACAGTGTTAAAGGTATAGAGCTGCAGTTGAAGCAGAAGCAGAAGCAAAATCAAAAGCAAAAAAAAAAAAAAAAACACATAAAAACAATGTCATTTAAATTACTTACATTCACACACACATATATATGTGTATGGTGCATATATGTGTGCCACTATAGTATATTTGTATATGCACCTAAAATGGCAGATATGTCAATACCTCTTACTCCTCCTCTTCTTCTCACACCTTACCAACTTTTTTACTCATAATTTTTTTTTTTTTACTTTTCTCTTTTCTTTATCTCTCTTAATATCCTTACCGACAGGGCTGCGTTGCTGTGCTGAGCTTAACATGGATCATCAGCTTGACGGTGTTCGGTTTTCTGGTGCTGCCGAAAGGTAAGAATACTTGAAAGTAAACAAAAAATTCCTTCATAAGTAAAAATATATATGGTAAGTAAAAGTGTATTTTTTTTAATAATGCTGCCTAATGACACGGGCAATTAGCTTGAGTAACTAAAAATTGTATGGCACCGTGTACGAGTATGTAAATGTAGTCGCTTTAAGCAGCTCGCTCTGTACCTGTGATTTAAATTAAAATAATCTTTGTATTAAAGAAATTTATGCAACTGAATATTTCAGTACCTTAAAGTAATTATGTAGTCATAATAAAAACAGGAAGGAAATACATACTATTTACAACCTCTCTTGCTTTTCTGAAATATACGTTTCTTGACTACACAGGCAATTTAAAGATTTAAAGATTTAAGTAAAGCTAGCTACACTCAAGCGAATTATGACTAGGCGTACTTAAAGTATGGTTTTCATAGACAAAGTGGTAATCTCTGCTGTCCCGTGCGACATCAATACTTAAGAGCAGCAATAAGAGCAGCCAAAATAATTTTCATTCACCTTACCTACTGAACTAAAAATATGTGTTAATTCCACGACAGAGTTCTACTGAAAATTATTCCTAGATTTCTTGCAGTATGTCCACTAACTGTATAACTGAGTTGTTAAGTTTTATTTTACTGTAGTCTTAAAATTTAAAGGTCTTCTGGTACTGGGTTACCTATTTTAATGTTTCGAAAAAGTAATATTTTTCATAAAGTTAATTTTTATTATAAAGTTTGGACACTATTTTTAAATACTACATCACTAAAATAACCACCCCGCGAACTTTTACAAACTTCGATATGTCTGAGGTAATTTTCTATCACTTTTTGACACATATTAGGCGGTTGGTTAGCGGCTGTTGGTTTTCAAGTGCTCATTTTCAAAGAAGTAAGGTCGAATTACACCTGTGGACCAAAAAACGCATCCGACAGTAAAATTTTTTGGTGTAATGGCCTCTCTTCTGGTACGTGATCTTTTATTCACAAGTAAGAAGTTATGGTAATAAGCTTTGCCCTTAAGTTTCGCAATTTCTCAGCCCTTTATTCGGTCCGAACGTACCGCTACCTACTAGACCATGATACACAGAGGATCTTCAGTGTTAACAAAATCTGTTTGAATCATTTGCAAAACCCAAAACCCTATATGGGAAGCTATATCTATTGAAGCAAATAAAATCCAAAGCGCCCAATCTGAAAAGCACGAAGCATTCCTCTAGAATCTCTGATATGGAAGAATCAAACAGTTTTTTAGAGAGGATTACTTCCCTACTTCTTTAGTCATCCAGAAGTTTAGCACGTATTCTTCAAACGGAAGTTTCAGTAATCATCACCAATTAGTCATCGCAGACTTTGGCGCAAAACGTAAAGCACAGTTTAGATAGCGGACGGAGATAGCGAAAGGTATTGGTATGATTCCTTCAGTGAAAATATAGATCTAGTTTTTATACTTCTTTTCTAAATTAGATAACCTTAGCGAATGATCGATATAACAACAGGACGCCAGTCTTTTCCTCTTTTGGAAGGCTACCGACTATCGAAGGCACCAAGTAAATTTACGCCAGGTTCCACTTAGTTTAGGCTTCCATCGAGTTTAATACGGGGTGTAATAGTGTGTAGTAGAGCTTCTGGGTATGCAGTAACAGTCACAGCGCTATACTCAGAGCATACTCTTGTGCTCCCTTCGCGCCCCCCGGAAACGCAAGCAACCTTTGTGCAGGTTGCGATACCCAACCAGTATGGGGCCTTAGATCGACACACATCAACTTTTCGTGGATTTTCGACCGCACAAAAAAGTATTGCGTCTATACAACTGCCGGCATACGACGATGATATCGACATTATTGGTCTCAACAAAAGTGCTGTGAGTTCTGCTTTCTCCAGACTGGTTAGGAAGTAAAGCATATGGGTCAATTAGTGTTCAAGGTTAAGACGAACACGTTGACTAGATCATGTGCTCTGAAAGTATTTGACACAATACTTGCCGGTGGAAGCTCAAGTGGAGCAGGGCGTTGCTTCAAACAACAAAAAGAAGGAATAAAAGGCGTACTGTGGTGAACTCGGCTATAATCACGTAAACGGTGTCTAGGCCAGCAAAGGAGAAGAAGCTGGATCCGCCATTGAAGATCTCAATGTACGCAGTTCTCTGCTTAAGCAAAACAACTTTTAGCTGAAATAATCCAAGTTACTTACTTCCTCCTCTCTATTTACACTTTAATCCATTAATAAGTAATGAATCTCTTAAGCCGAGTTACTTCGCAAGGTGTACAAGGCGCCAATCTTCTTTACTATCAACACAAAGCAAATTCGACTTACTTCTGTGAAGTAAACGAAACGTCCATCCTTAGCTACTCCAATTCCATAAGCTTCTAATAATCTGAACTGTGAAACATTGCAAATTACACTTACATATATATCTATTACAGTATTTCCATAGATTATCTGATTATTTTTCCATTTATCTACTTCCAGGCTATTACTTCAACAACACCGGCCTCATGGCCTGCGAACCATTCTACAGTAAGCCTTCATATCGTATACTGGCCACCTGCGCACTCTACTTTCCCACCACCATGGTATTAATGTATTGTTACGGCTCGAGTTTTCATATGAGCCGTTTCCGGTTAAACGATCCAACGATGCCACTAACAGCTGCGGTACATCATCCACATCTCGGACATCCGCCGCACATGTTACAACACTCGATGCACGGCGGCCAACACATACATCATGGTGGCGCTGGTAGTGGTGGTGGTGGTGGTGGTGTTTTAAGTCATCACGGCCTACCGCCGGGCACCACAACGCTACCAAATACGCCTGTAATGAATCTCAGCATGGCGATGAGTATGGGTTTAGGCATGGCGGGGATGAGTGGCATGGGCGGCATGCCAGTCAGTGGCATGCATTACGGTGGTGGTATGGGTGGCGGTGGCGTTGGCGGAGGCGCCGGTGGTGGCGGTGGTAATGGAGGTTCAGCCGGTGGTATGAGTGGCGGTGGTGGTGGACTAACAAATAATGTAACAAAAAAGGTAAGTGCAAGCAGAGGATATTGGAGGAAGTGTAGCGCCGTTTAGTTGGTTAAAAGCTGAGCTGCATTTGCATTGATTGTGGGGCTGGTGAGACTGGTGAGTTGGTTAGCTAACCGCAATTAAAACAAGCATTTCAAAGCAAAATGCTGGACAACACAGTGCTTAGTCGAGGTCATGCTGATTTGTCGGATATTTAGCTACCACTTTGTAAGCGCTCGTTTAGTGTGGCTCTCACGCGTTTATAACATAAATTCTGGCAACAATTTTCCGATAGCCATTCAGTGTGAGCAAGTGCAGTTGTGGCTGGAGATAAGCATCATGAAATGGTTCATTAGTAAGCATTTTCATTTTCCTTTACTAATTGAATGGCCAAGTAGAGCTCATTCAGTTCTTTCTAACCAGCAGCCAACTTGCTAAGCTCACTAAGACTTTTTCATTTTTACAAAAAATAATAGCCTCTTTGTAAAATTTTTCTTTGTTTGCTCATTAGATTGTTCCCATTCAGGAAAAGCACTCTGCTGGCAACACATCACGCTCTATGGCTGCCATTTCTCTGGGTTTCATTGTTATGGTCACACCGTGGACGATACAGGAGATTGTCACTGCCTGCACGGGTTCGAAGGTAACTATTTTTACTAATTTTGTACTTCAATAAATTATCTAAATCTTATTTTATTAAAAGTCCTATTGTTTTATATTGTTCTCTTTAAGTTTCTTTAAACCACACGTGCCCATCTCCATAGTTTCAGAGTTGAAAGCGTTGTGGAAGATGTGACGTCTCAATCGGCCGAAGCCAGGACACCGCCGATTGCGCTTTACCCAGCTTATGAAGAGGGCATCTCAAATGTAAACGCCCCATCAGTACACCCAGCACACCCATACGGTTGGCGACCGCGATAACCGAGTTGCGTACTGCCATTCGGATGGCGCGGGTGCAAATCCTGTTACGACCAACATCCAAAAATTATAGAAAATTAATTTAAATAAAAAATTAAGTTAAAATTTTCTAATTTCGGTCGCCCCTCGCCAAGGAATGTCAACGCCTCCGAGTGCATTTAAGACATGAAATAAAAACTCCGTATAAAAAACAGTCAGCCTTTTGGAGGCGGCTTAGTATAAACTGTAGGTCCCTCCATTTGTTGGAAAAACATCAAGTTAGAAAACCACAAATTAGAGGAGGAGCTCGGCCGATAATCGCTTCAGCGGTTACAAAGCGCCAATTATATATACAAGTAATTCAGCTAACGGTTTGGTCTGCTTACTCTTCACGTTGGCCACAATATCTAAGTGGTACGTCCCACGTTGGAAGAGTTCCCAGACGTTTAAGTGTTCCCCTATGGTCCACTGTTTTAAACAACATTTCAGGGCTAGCTCATGTGGTCTGTATTGGTCTGGATGGATATGATTACTCCAGCTTTAAAAGCTTTCGATGCAGTAACCGCCGGTGTCTACGCCAATACAGAAGAAGAAGAAGGCGCTGCAGGGTCTGAAGCAATCAATTGTGACGCCTCGCCAGCGTGAGCTACCTCGTACGCCTTTTCACTAGCTTCCACATCTGTGTGACCTGGTGGCACCAGAATCGACGAGAGCGTCCGTTACCAATGTAAACACCATGCTGATCTCTTCAAACTCGATACCTATATGTTTAGCTGAGACCATATTTCCTCTTCTCCAAGGGATCTATCTCCCGTTTCCCAATCTATGATGTCTCCTATTGTCTGGCCTGGCATTCATATCAACCAACCCAATATCTCTAACAGCAGCTCGAAGGGGTTGTGGTTCGCACAGCACATCACTGGATTCCGTGCTACGCTAGGTAAGCTGAGCGGCACTCTGCATCGCTGCACATACTGGCAGTCCAAACTTATCACATCCATAGCATTTTATACCCTTCCTAGAATCTGCCGAAATATGTTGAAAAGTGCTTACATTGGAAATAACGGGAGTTATATCCGACCCTAAAACTATAACAACGGTCCGGCTTCACTACCACCTTGTCTCTACTCCAGCCGAGACATAAGTCAGTTTGGGTTCAAACAAGCACTGGACCCTATGTCCCGGAAGGGGGACATAAGGTTGAATAGATGCTTCAAATCTAGCTCAGCGAAATGAATTTCAGCCACCAATCCACTAACAATTTTTGCTCAGTCCGTATAGAACATCGGCAAGTTCCGCTGGCGAGCTGCATGGTCTTACGTCCACCTTTCTCTTCTAGTCTGACTTGGTATCTTGTTTTATCAGATGAAGCGTAGGGTATACATTCCACTTCGTCGAAAGATTCTAGGTGAACATTTAACTAGTGCCAACAATTTAACAGCAGATTTCACAGCAAATGTCGAGAAAAGAAAAACTGAGTGGTGGTGCCACCATCTTTCGAGCTCTAGCTTGAATTTTCATGAGTTTAAGGAGTTTGCATTTTATTTATTTTAATTACAATCTTTCAATCCATTTTTTAATTTGCTATTAACCACTTATTTTTATAAATATTTACATACATACGATTTCTTTAATTATTTCCTTACGACCACACTGCACTGTTACCCATCTCGTTTCGTTATTTCATCACTTTACTTACAAATATGTATGTAATCTCTCATTTATGTGGCTTTTCCTGTGTAATTCTGTAATTCTGAAATTCTCTTCCTCTTTCCACTCATTCACAGCTGCCACCCTTTTTGGATTTTGTGGTAACTTGGACTGCCTTAAGCAACAGTTTGTGGAATCCTTTTATGTATTGGCTTCTTAATTCGGATTTTCGACGGCTGAGTAAACATCTGATGCCGAACATGGTAAGTTATGCTGAAAAGGATGAAAGATACTTTAATGGAGAACTTTCGTAAATCGATAAACTTTTGTTTTATTTACTACGAGGAGAGATTCGAAAGTTAAGTTTATAGAATTGCAGAAAAAGAGAAGTGCTTGCGATTTTCGGCTAGTTTTATTATGATGGGTGAGAAATAAAAAATAAAAAAATGATTTACTAATTTTTTGCGCTTTCTCGTTGTCGTTGATTGAAAGAAGGATACTTGACCGCAGTGAATGAAAGATATCTGGACTCACTTAAGCCATTCAGAAGGCTCATTGTGCTCCCCGGCTTACCCAAGCCATGCGTTCGCAAATATTTCGTTTGGAATAATCTGCCTTATATACTTCCAAACATACTTGATCTTGTCCGTAAGTCTGCAGCTTGAATCAATGTGAAAGATATGACGACTAAACCCCCTGAAGCCCGGGCACTACCCAATGCTCTAGCTGTTGGGCCTCTTCCATTCACGCCCCGCACTCAGCATGTATATGATATATCAGAGGCTATTCTCGTCAATAGTGCAAGTAAACGTTTGGTCCTGTTTGATCTGAAGCTTTGTGGTGTGACCTGTGTTGGAAGTACACCGGCATTTTCAATGTTCCTTCAGCCTCGCCAGCCAGCGACGCCGGTTCACACTCTTTATATTACCTTTGCGCTTTCAGTTGGCCCATTTATTTGCTTAGCTATCCCTTAGAAGCTCTATAGACTCCCAGATGTTCACAATATCTGCGTGAAGGGCATAGTCACAGTTATTGGAGTTAAAACTGTATTCTATGTTGGGAAGGTCAACAAGAACCCTGCTCTTCGCATTTAGTCCTATCAGTGCAAATATAAATAAGGAGTGTTTTGTGAACATGTGGTTTTCAAGGAAAAATAAATCGCATATAATTTATTGATATGACCAAGAAGCTTTATTATGAAGATAAGGGTTCGCCATTATGTTTTAAAACCTATTTCGAGCAAGTGAACGCCATGGTTGACTTGAGTAAATTTCAGCAGAGAATATTCTCTTCCCAGCGATCAATCATCTGACGCTTATCTTCGTAGACTTCACTCTTCATATCCTCTCATATTTTAATGAGGCCCAGTTTTTTCGCTGAAGGCCATAAATGAGATCGTTTCGCGCATGCTTTAACTTTCCCTGGGCACTACTCGCAAAGTTTGTCGGAAATCACCATCACAATCACAAAGTTTTCGAATGGATCAGTTCCATGTCCACTTCCCGTGTTGACCCTATCAATTCAGTCAACGAGTTACCTATGTACTAAAATTCATGTAAATCAAACAACTTAAAAGTACCATGGATTTCTTCGAAAATATTGCTCCCAGGCCCACTTCCCAGAAAATTGATTCTTATCGGGAGCATGAGTCGGCCCTGGGAGTCTTCGAGGAAAAAGTTTTGCGAACGTTTTATGGTCTGATTGGTATTTCCAACCAAAGAAATGAATGGCGCGATATTGTTGATTCAGCTATAAAATCGTGTGAGCGGTGCCTACGCCAATAAAGACGAAGAAGAATAGAGTGTGATAATGTTGTATAATTTCTTGTTGTTAATCATGAGAAATATTTTAGCTCTCTGTCGTTTTGTGTAATTTATGATGGCAAAAGAAATTGGATATATGTTTAAAGCAAGTCGTTCGTGGTAAATCTTTTATACAGGAACAAAACATTAATTCGGTAGAAATAAATAAAAGTTCCTAGCTATATTTATTTTCTAAAAAAAAAACAATTTTAACTAAATTTATTAAATTTTATGTTAATTAAATATTAAATTTATTATATTTTCGCCCTCGTCAATCGTGCACTCCACTCACACATCAGTACGCTCCATTTGCGTTCAGTTTGTGCTCATTAAACAAAAATGAGGGTAAATGTTGTAAATTGCAGCAACAATCATGCATCAATTAAATGTCAAAGGCTATAATTTGTAATGTAAAGATACGGAAAAATTTATGTTAATTAATATAAAATAAATCTATTGATTTTCAACTCAGCCGCCACTCGCAGCAGCCGACAGCGTAGGCGGATAACAAATATTTTAATAAATTCACAAAAAAAAAACCAGCCAAAACAACTGACAGAATCGGCTTTGCAAATAATTATTTATTTTTCTTGTTGTATTCGTTATTGTTCTCAGTAAATAAAGGCAATTGATGTGCAGAATATGTGCGTATTTATTAATGAAAATAAATAAATAATAAATAAGATATGTACGTATTTAGCACAGCAGAATGTGATGATGAGCGGAAATATGTGTAAGAGTTTTTATAAAAAATTGCCTTTTGTAAATATAAACAAATCACAATGGTAAAAAAGTAAAATAAATATATGTCTTAAAAAAATTATAGTAAATGGAAAATAAAAAATAAAATTTTAATGTAAAATTAAAAAATCTGCAATAATTATAATTAAAGAAAACATTAATAAAAAGTTGTGCACAGATTATTAATAAATCCACAAAAAAAAACAAACAAAAATATAGAAGGTAAAAACGCAAATACTCGTAGTTGCGCGCCTGCAGGTATGCTACATATTTTCTGGCATATTTTTTTTATTTATATACTTAATTTGTCAAAAGGCAATAAATCAAAGAATTTCATTGTAATCAATGAACTCAAATCAAACGTCATTTAATTTATGTCACACTGAGTAACTGCATAAATAATAAATACAATATTTATGTGCCTGAGTATGAGCGTACGTGAGCCATTGACTGTGTTGCTAAATAATTTGCAAGTAAATTGTAGTATTTACTTAAACCATGGGCGTGATAATGCTCGGTAATCAAAGGATAGTGTGAAAGTGTCAAAATAAAAGCTTTTATTGCTTATTTAATGAATGCGCACAGAAGAAGCCATTAATTTTTGCCAACAACTCCTTCAGTTCAGCTTTAATTCCTTTCATTCGGACGTTGTTTTGTGTTGTTGGTATTGTTGAAATCAATACGGAATATTTATCTACTTTCAACGTGGCTTAATTAAGTCACTTTGGATTGGTGCTGTCACCGGCCAGTTATGAAAATACCAGAAGGCCTAAAGCTGCTAACACATTTACCTACATAACGACATAACGACTGTTCTGTATGTTTCATCTATTGTGGAGAGTAAAACTTTTCACAAACAATGAAAGTTTACAAAATTAATATCCCTTCTTAAGAAGCTTATGTGTTTGATAAGGAAGTTAATTTCAATGCCTCAAGCGCTATTGCTTTTTAGCATTAAGTTGGATAACGATTATTTATGGATTCATCTTTTAACACCTTTAACAACAAGAAAATATGACAAATATGGTAACAATTGAGATATAAAATCAAATCAAATAAAATAAATTAAAATTAAATACAAAAATCACAAAAATAATGTATTTGTATAAAATTAAATCAAGGAATAATGTTAAATGAAACTTATAGTTAACAAAAATAATGTAAAATCAAAATAAAATAAGTTAAAACAAAAATAAAATAAATTAAATTGAATTACAACACATTTAAATAAAAATTAATAATTAAAATTAAAATTAAATAATGTGAAATAAAATAAGGTAAAATAATCACAAATAATAAAGGTAGAATAAAAACACATAAACATTAAATAAAAAATAAATTAAAAAATAATGTAAAAAAATAAAACAAAGTAAAATAAAATGTATATATATAAAGTAAAATAAAATATAACAAAATAAAATATAATAAATAAAATATAATAATATAAAAATAAAATAATATAAAATAAAACGAAATAAAAATAGTATTAAATAAAATAAAATAAAATAATATAATATAAAATAAAATAAAATAAAATAAAATAAAATAAAATAAAATAAAATAAAATAAAATAAAATGAAATAAAATAAAATAAAGTAATATAAAATAAAATAATATAATATAAAATAATATAATATAAAATAAAATAAAATGGAATAAAATTAAATAAAAAAAGAAAAGAAAGGAAAATAAAATAAAATAAAATGAGCTAAAATAAAATAAAATAAAATAAAATAAATGAAATAAAATAAAATAAAATAACATCAACTCAAATAAAACAAAATAAAGTAAACTAAAATAAAATAAAATAAAGTAAAACAAAGTAAAAAATTTTAAAGTCAAATATATAAGAAAATAAAATAAAATTAAATAAATGAAAATAACATTAAGTTAAATTAAATAAAAAAGAATGGAGAAAATAGAGCAAAATAATATAATATATAAATAAAAAACTTAAAATAATATAATATATATTAAAAGTAATTGAAATAAAATATATATATAATAAAATAAAATTTAAAAAAAGTTATACATAACAACATGAAATAAGAATAAGTAAAGTTAAACAAAGTAAAATTATATTTAGTTAAATTGCAATGAAATGAATTTAAATAAAACACCAATTAAATAAAAGTAAGTGAAATAAAATTAAATACAATAAAATAAAATTTAGTAAAAGTAAATAAAATGAAATAGACCTTGATTAAATAAATTCCAAAAGGAAATAAATTAAGAATAAATTAAATTAAATTAAATTGCAGCAAATCGGAATGAAATAGCAAAAACTAAACTTAAGTGAAATACAATAAAAAAATAATGTTTTTTTTTGTGACCACATGGAGGTCACTAAAGAAACTCTCTACGTTTGGATTACATAAAACTATGCAGCATATTTTTCTCTTTATGCGTTTAAATAAATTTGTGCTTGACGTATTCTTTGTTGGGGTCGTTGTAGATACAGCACAGCTCCTCGGCCTTTCGAATTTTATATAAATATTATAATTCACCTATGTAATTAACTTTTGGTCTGGCGATCCATCGACCCTAGTTTTATATTCCCCATCGATTTTGCCACTGGATCAAGGTTTCCTTTTTCATCTATGACGCTTCCTTAGTACTTCGTTTTCTGGTGTGTCCAGTTCATTTTTCTTTCAGCTGGCAAGAAATACTCATAGTTAAGTAAAGAAGTTTTTTTCTAAGATTTCAAACATGTTCTTCGACCTGACGCCGCTGCAAACATTTCGGTAGTTTAACTTAAGGGTAGAACTCTTCATTCGAATTTATGGCAATCTTGTTGATCCTCTTCGACACATTTTAATATGTTCTCGATTGCTGCCAGTTCTGATCTACCAGCCCAAAAATAATATTACTTTAGCGAAAGGCCACCTGCACTAGGAAGAGTTGCTTCCAATTTTGGCTTAGACAATCTTTCGAGAAGTCTGCCGGTAAAATGCCTCTGTCTCCTTTCCTCTTATAAAGAAGCACAAGCTACTGTTTTTTCCATGGTTCTGGTAATAGACCTATTTTAAGACACACATTACTGGGTAAGAACTTTTAGCATTTCTTATTTCTGGTACATTTTACGTTCGCAGAAATCTGGACCTGAGATTCTAGCGCCGTGTTTTATGATCTTCATGCTGTACTCTAGCCCCAAAGAAATAATGTTTAGGTTTTTTTGTAGCTTTTCCCATTTTAATTTTTTTTTTTTACTAATTTCAAGGGCATTCTTACTTTCATTTTACGTGGCGTGGAAGTGTTCCATTTCTTTGGTTGTATTTCCTCTTTGTCTACATTTTGTATTTGAATTCGACTTACCCTTAGTTGTGTGATTCTCTCTGCCCACACCGTTGAGATATGGAGTTTACTGACTGCTAGGTGGAAACTACAGTGTAGCAGTGCCGCTGCTGTCTTCCAGCATGATCCGATCTCCTTTCTTTTATATTCTTCACTTATTTTGGTTAAAATAAAAATGAGTCTTCATTATCACTTTATGCAAATACCTTGTGCTTTCCAGTCCAGGGCTTTGCAGTTCCACATTGAGTCAGTACCGAAACCTTGGCAACACTTTTTAGTGCGTCTAAGAGAAGTGCACCGGCTCTTCGTCTTGATTTCATTCGCGTCTAGCTTAATTTTAACATTAATATTCTTGAAGACCTCTGCAAACTTTGTTATCACCACTTTTTTCTAGGTCTTATTTTTCAAGCACTATTTTTCGATTTAGTGGCTTTGGACTTAGTACACGGTAGAAGTTTGGTTTCTTTTCACTACTTCGCCGTCCCATTTTTTATAATTTTTTTCGTTACGAGATCGTCCAGCAGGCATCGATTCTACCGACCTCGTAACGCAGAGTTTCAAACTAGACGCAATGCACTTGCTAAGTTATTACGTGGCCAACACATCATTGTGGTGTGTTAATTTTATCTTCCTACCTGTCCACCCTTTCTCTAGCTCCGAGTATATAAATTTAATTTGAATATCACCATTGTATTTTTAGGAATGTGTTTTTGGATATAACAAATTTCAGTCGAAATTACGCAATCTCATTTACATAGACATTAATTTTATGCAGTACGTACATACATATCTTAAGCATTTTAGCGCACAAGCAAATACAATTCCTTCATACCCCTTTTTCTCACTTCTTATCTAACTATATTTTTCGAATATCGTTGCAGTGCTTTCCCACCGAGGACACGCCCGAACACAAATCACCCTGTTGTCACATCAATTCTGATTTTGAA